>JAWQFJ010018865.1:0-10000 GCA_034096865.1 Theodoxus fluviatilis
TAAGAAAGGAACAGGTGTCAAGCGTGTAGGACAGAGCTGTTTGCCGTGGTGCTCGTTACCCAGAGTTCATTCCCCGACCATGCCCGGGGCTTTGTGAGGCAAAAGAAGCTCTACAACGCCCCCTCACCTGAATCTTGGGTTCAGTCGTCCTCGGTCGGTCGTTGAAGAGCTTATACACTTACATGTATGGAGAAGAAGCCAGTTACGTCCACTTCGACCTGTTGAGCAATGCACCAGGCTGTAAAAATCATTAGCGTCTTCTGCAGCCGTTGAAGTCGTGCAGTCAGATCAAAGCAGGTCTCTGAGTGCGCAGGGAGAGAAGTGATCGAACTTGAAAAATAGAAAACACGCAAATCTCCATAATTGCTTGAGTTTCCCAAAGCTCACTGGGCTCGGAGTTTCTCAAACAAATCTGAAAGCTCCATCACCGTGTCTTCAAAACGGCGGACTGAAAGAGCAGGCACGACTGGAGGTCCTCGCTGTAAGAAGGGACATCACTGCCTTCAACTCAGACCATGCGGGAGATTGAGGAGACGCTATTGGAGTGACAGTGACTGCTGGACGATGATGTGAAAATACCAGTCACGCTGGAGCTCCCACTTCCTCCCTCGGGTGTCGGCCGTAAGTGTCAGAAGTCAGAGGCTTCCTGACCGTCTGTTTCGTCCGTGTCCCATTGCTCACTGGTCTGACCGTGTGTCAAGCAGCCAGACTGGAATGTAGTCTCCTCTCGCCCTCCCTGGCGCTGAATCCATTCCTGTCTGACGCCGTGTCAGCCCCACTGGTCACCTGCTGTCAGGAGGGAAGAGGCAGCCTGTCGAACAGATCGCCTTCGTGACTTGGGGTTGAACCTGCGTCGTGCTGGGTTGCTTTTCTTTTGAACGGGATAAAAGTGTTCTTTCTTTTTTTTCTTGTGGAGTACTACATTTTTGTTGTCTGCACCACCAGAAAACGAAATTCTGGGAAACGCTGTCGAGCAACGATTCTAGTGATAACATGAATTTACTTGTGTATGAAGTTCAGAGAAAATAAGGTCTAAATCACCACCCTGGCGGGGGAGTGATCTCTCTCATCTTGTCCCGAAGACAAAGCCAGGACAAGGAGCGTGGGTATTTCAATGGGATTGCTGTGGACTGGACATTAATGTCACCCCTGTTGTCCCCAGCCAGCTAACGTCAGTACTTTCTTCCTGCCGTTTCCTTTCCCACTCCCCATCCTCATCCCATATACCTTTCCCTTCATTCACTATTCCCCCACTCCCCTACCCCGAACCTCCTGCTCCTTGATCAGCAGGATAAGTCTTTTTTAATTCGCTCCCCTGTCCAGCGTTTTCCTACACCTCTTGCCACATTGCAGCCAAATCTTACCTACCGCGACACAGATATTCACCAACTCACATCCGCCCCCACTATCTGCCCTTTTCTAACTGACCTGCTTCTGAACCAGGCACCGTGGCCGGAGGCTCTCTGAGTAGTCACCACAACCTCTGCGCAGTCGTTGGCTGCTGGGGTGGGACAGGTGGGCGGGTGGAAAACAACGTTCTTGTCAGCTTGAAAGCTTCATCCTCGGACGTGGCTGTTTTCAACACAAGTGCAAGTGATCTGAAAAAATTCCTTGTGATTCAACTGTCTTGGGTGTGGAGAGGACGCTGAAGAGAGCCAGTTCCCTAGCTTCGGGTTTCGCGCCGAAACCCGAAGCTAGGGAACTGGCTCTCTTCAGCGTCCTCTCCACACCAAGACAGTTGAATCACAAGGAATTTTTTCAGATCACTTGCACTTGTGTTGAAAACAGCCACGTCCGAGGATGAAGCTTTCAAGCTGACAAGAACGTTGTTTTCCACCCGCCCACCTGTCCCACCCCAGCAGCCAACGACTGCGCAGAGGTTGTGGTGACTCCTCAGAGAGCCTCCGGCCACGGTGGGTCAACCTGCCTGGCTCAGCAGGTCAGTTAGAAAGGGGGGGGGGGCAGATAGTGGGGGCGGATGTGAGTAGGTTGATATATGTGTCGCGGTAGGGAAGATTTGGCTGCAATGTGGCAAGAGGTGTAGGAAAACGCTGGACAGGGGAGCGAATTAAAAAAGACTTATCCTGCTGATCAAGGAGCAGGAGGATCGGGGTAGGGGAGTGGGGGAATAGTGAATGAAGGGAAAGGTATGGGATGAGGATGGGGAGTGGGAAAGGAAACGGCAGGAAGAAAGTACTGACGTTAGCTGGCTGGGGACAACAGGGGTGATATTAATGTCCAGTCCACAGCAATCCCATTGAAATACCCAAGCTCCTTGTCCTGGCTTTGTCTTCGGGACAAGATGAGAGAGATCACTCCACCGCCAGGGTGGTGATTTAGACCTTATTTTCTCTGAACTTCATATAAAAGTAAATTCATGTTATCACTAGAATCGTTGCTCGACAGCGTTTCCCAGAATGTCGTTTTCTGGTGGTGGAGACAACAAAAATGTAGTACTCCAGAAGGAAAAAAAAAGAACACTTTTATCCCGTTCAAAAGAAAAGCAACCCAGCACGTCGCAGGTTCAACCCCAAGTCACGAAGGCGATCAGTTCGACAGGCTGCCTCTTCCCTCCTGACAGCAGGTGACCAGTGGGGCTGATACGGCGTCAGACAGGAATGGATTCAGCGCCAGGGAGGGCGAGAGGAGACTACATTCTAGTCTGGCTGCTTGACACACGGCCAGACCAGTGAGCAACGGGACACGGACGAAACAGACGGTCAGGAGCCTCTGACTTCTGACACTTACGGCCGACACCCAAGGGAGGAGGTGACACCGAGGGAGGAGGTGACACCGAGGGAGGAAGTGGGAGCTCCAGCGTGACTGGTATTTTCACATCATCGTCCAGCAGTCACTGTCACTCCAGTAGCGTCTCCTCAATCTCCCGCATGGTCTGAGTTGAAGGCAGTGATGTCCCTTCTACAGCGAGGACCTCCAGTCGTGCCTGCTCTTTCAGTCCACCGTTTTGAAGACACGGTGATGGAGCTTTCAGATTTGTTTGAGAAACTCCGAGCTCAGTGAGCTTTGGGAAACTCAAGCAAGTATGGGCATTTGCGTGTTTTCTATTTTTCAAGTTCGATTACTTCTCTCCCTGCGCACTCAGAGACCTGCTTTGATCTGACTGCACGACTTCAACGGCTGCAGAAGACGCTATTGATTTTTACAGCCTGGTGCATTGCTCAACAGGTCGAAGTGAACGTATCTGGCTTCTTCTCCATACATGTAAGTGTATAAGCTCTTCAACGACCGACCGAGGACGACTGAACCCAAGATTCAGGTGAGGGGGCGTTGTAGAGCTTCTTTCGCCTCACAAAGCCCCGGGCTTGGTCGGGGAATGAACTCTGGGTAACGAGCACCACGGCAAACAGCTCTGTCCTACACGCTTGACACCTGTTCCTTTCTTAGGAGACTTCTCCTGTGTTTAGCCCAGAGCAGGCCCAATAGCTATTGAAGACGTGGTCGCATTCTAGTCCAGAGCAGAGGCTGATAAGGCTTCTCCTGGTCGCTGACACGCCGCTAAACAAAGGCGAATAAATCAAATTAAAAACCAAATTCCAGGGCAGGGCAGGTACACTGCTCACACCCAGTGCCTGTCCATTCAAGACGGCAGTGAAGGCCTTCAAGTGCAAGAAGCTTGGTCGCTGGACACTTGAATCATTCCAAGTGGAAGGAAGCAATATGCCAAATGCCTCAGTGTCGCAGGTGGGCAAAGCCCAGCACTTGATAACCCAGGCTTATCTATCACACGCGGGTTGAAAAATCTGGTACTTGGAAAGGACGTGCGGCCCGGAACTCCGTCTTGGCGTGGATGGCCGCTCTGCAGAGCCAGGAGAGCACAAACGTCGCTGCAACAGTTTCACGTCCGCATGACTAATGCACAGTCTACCGTGTCATGACGCACACCACCACATTGCCGCTGAAATTGTTTTTGTCAGAAGGTCAAGCGCAGCCTGTCAGCACAGTGGGCAGAATTACTCTGTTTGCAAAAAAGTTATTAAAACATTGCAAGGTTGTTGTGTTTTTTCAAGCTGAGGCTTCGCTTTATTCGTACAAATAAAGACAGCTCACCAGGTGTCAATGTTGTGAATTACAAACCCAGACGTATCTGGCACAGAGATATGTCACTCTGCAGAAAGTCTTTTTCCGCCTACACGACTCGTTTCAGTAAGACGTCAAGGAGAAAAACGTGGGAAATACGCTAGGAGGAAGTTCTGTTCAAAAGAATTTGTAAACAACTACCGACCTTGCGTGACAGTAGAAAATTCAGCTTTTCAAGGACTTTTTCAAGTCTCTGCTTTGGGAGGACGATGATTATTCGGCTAATTTTGGCCGGTGGAATATCTAATAGAGTATTTCTCAAAAGAATGTATTTACGTAATAGAAGTGAACGTTTTGTGAATTAATTCATTAACATTCTCGAGCACGTAACAGTTCAACTTCTTGTAACGAGTAACAACACACTAGCGCTAGAGTGTTTCAACACGTTGTTAAAATCTCTGCATAGAGAACAAGTCAGACCATCTACACACTACTTCTTCATTCCACAATACAGCTTATGGCTCCCTAGGAAGCGATGCAGAACACTGTACAGAAAGTCTAATTGCACACAATTCAACTGTTGCATCGGTTGCAAGTTTGCCGAGCACTTGAAGTGAGTCACGCGGAAAAGCTAGACCGAGGGCGTCCTCTGCAGATGATGGGCGGAGCTCGGGGAGAAGACAGTCGAGAGATCCGAGACCAAACACTTCAGGTGAGCGAGACAGAGTGTTCAGGTGGGATAAAGTCTTCACCGCTGTGACAGCCAAGCTTAGCACACCCGAGTAGGAGGATCTCCTGATCGACTCATCGGATCAGACGCAGAATCCAAGCAAAACTGACAGGTGTCGTCAGGGTCCCCAAAGCAAAACAGTTTTTGTCGTAGCCTTCCGTGACATCTCGATGTCAAGCTTTCTGGCTTGCACCAACACTAACAGCAACAGTAGCTGCAACAGCAACAGCAACAGTAGCTGCAACAGCAACAGCAACAGTAGCTGCAACAGCAACAGCAACAGTAGCTGCAACAGCAACAGGGACAGTAGCTGCAACAGCAACAGCAACAGCAGCTGCAACGAATCAAGGAAGCGCTGGACTCATCACACAAGTTTGGTAGTCACAGCGCACTCAGTCAGGGCTACGTTTCACACGAACGTCGCCAGGAGTTGGCAAGGCTACGACACGGGATCTCCCCGGCTCCAGGGTCCGACACGTGATGGATCACTATGCAAATGCTGTTTATAATCACAAGGGGGAGTGATGGATGAAGTGCTTATAAGCTAGTGGTCCCACTGCACAAAACTCAGCAAGATGTGCAGTGTATTGGTATCTGTGGCAAAATCCCTCCTTCATTTGAAACGTTCATTAAAGTTTCGTGAGAATAGTTCTGCAGAATGAAAACCAGTATTTTTTCGGCTTACGGAAAAAAAGTAAAATATTTTTGTAGTAGTGACGCATCAAAATCGCCGATCAATTCACTTTACCTTGTTCGTCAAAACTCTTTCGAGAAAAAGTCTCAAACACTCCTCTAATGGATCGGATTAGAGTTGGCGAAAGTTTCAGGAACACTTGACAAAGGGCGTCCACTTTCACATCCGCTTCGCCGCCCGGAGCGCAAGCGGAACAGCTGGAGTCGAAACGAGAAAGTTCACACGGCAGCGTCCGGAACCGAGCCAGGTTCGCGCATGATGGCGTCCCTTGTGGGAGAGCAAACACCCTGAAGAGCTGCAAAGGATGTTTTTTCAAGACGGTCCTGGGGCCGAAATCCAACACCCCTGTAGGGATCTCCCCATTCACAGCCCAGCACTAAAGCCCCCTTTCTCTGTCACGGCGCAGTCCTCCATCCACCATTCAGGCGATTTCCCCAGTGGGGTTGGGTTACGTGAAGTCTCACTCCCCGCCCTCTTCAACAAGTGAGCGTGATACAAGAATTGAAATCGCGGAGTGCTCGTCGACAAGAGAGGAAGAAAAGAGACATTCGCTTGTCTGTAATGCTTCAGTATCCTTTCAAGAAAAGTAACAGTTCTGGGTCATTCTTTGCATAGAATCTTATGGGCATGTAGATTCTTCAGTGACGTCGCTTATTGTCCTTTAATATTTGACAAGCAGACAGCTTAAGTGCGTATTTCTTTCAGTGAATGCTCTCCACGATGTGCACTAACTGCGGGTATTTCCACAACTATGAACCCCTTACAAGCCTCCTCAGCAGAATCCCTCTTTACCACTTGACAAGCAGCCGGCTAGTTGCAGATTCCTGCAAGTAGTTACACTCAGCGATACTCAGTCTTAACCAAATAAGTCTTCACGTCCTGAAACCCCCCACGAACGAAGGCGAGGCCTCCTCAGCACTTTCTTCAACAGCATCACTCGTTTACTTCTTGGATGCTGGACAAGTGGGCAGCCTCGTTGTAGAGTGCTACTAGTAGTTACGCTCTCAACGATGCTCACCCTAACCAGGAAAGGCTTCCCGAGGTGAAACTCCGCCCCCGTAACGAGCAGCAGGACTCCTCAGCAATTCCTCAAGAGTGAGTGGCCGGGAGACCGCGGACACAGCGGCGCGGCGTCTGGCTTAGCGGATCAAGTCAGCAAACAGCCAGGCAGAAATCAGCTCTGCAGCCCCTGTTCAAACGTCCCGGGATGGCGGCAAACACCTCCCCGTGGTCCACTGACGCCGGGCCCCCGGAAGACCACAGGCAAACGTTACGAGCTGCCCGGGAGCTCGGGCAGGCGTCAGAGCCCTCGGTTTTGCTGACGTTGCCTTACAGTGGACGACGAGAGGATAGATGCTTCTGTTCCAAGACAACACACACCACAGCGAGGAGACACAATAAGTGAGCGAATGTGATGGCTAAAGAGCAGTCCTGTTTTCTCATCCACAAATGCGGTTACGATTGATAGTTCCGCTCCACCATGGCGTTTGGCCTGCTGCCTAATTGCCGGATAGAAGCAGCTGATCACACGTTAGGAATCTTGAGTAGTAGGGTGAGATTTGGGCGTGTGATAAGCTATTGGAACTACAAGCAGACAGAAATAGGTATGCAACTTTGCAATCACGACCGGAAATCCAGCTGCGAAACAAGGTAGTTACAACACAGAGCTTGCTAAACTGCTTACACAATGCATTGCGTGTTAACGAAGATAGCCACGTCAACTAGTGCAGAACTTCAGAGTAGGGCCTTACGCGCCAAACGATGCATCACATTCCAATGCACGTCTGGGCAGTGTCACTGCTCTCTCACCAAAGTGCCACTCTCCGTCGATTCAAACGTCCTTCAGTTGGCGTCTCAGGAACGTAGAAAGAACATTTACGATCGATGAAAAAGCACTTCACACACTGTGGTCTGTCATTCTGTCAGGCCAGCGCTTCTTTTAACACATCACGACTTCAAAGTCAATCCGCCTGGTGCACGAAACAACAGTCTGCTATACTACTCTCCATTCGGAAGCCGTCATCTTCACTCGGATCCGAAAGAGACCAAAGAATATGTGAATGTCAGAATTATCAACAGGGTTTGGTGGAGAGGACGAGAGGAATGGACGTCCTCCACTAGAGTTGCGAGAGTCTGGGCGAGAGCTCCCTCGAGATGTCTGGGACGTCAGCACGATGGCCCCACCATCTTTCTCTCTTGGCCTCCTTGCACTTGCCTCAATCAATCACACGCCACCATTTCCGCTCTTTCGATATCGCCTCTGCCTCGTCTGCACTTCTATAGAGGGCTTCAAAATCCAGCTCTGGTTCATAACAGCCGGTGGTTTTATGGGTTTTCGCGTGCAGCCGTAGCAAATGGGTACAACAGAGCGTCTCTTTAGCGGTAAGCATAGAGTTCCCGCAGTGTGAAGTCTCGATTACGCGGCACCTGGCAAACTGTGTGTTTGGCGAGACAACTGTTGACGCTAAGTGGGCTGTGCACCAACACCCAACTGTATAGATGTCTTCTGCGGGAGGTACTGCCGGAACACAGAGACATATAGAGAAACAACAGTTGCGCGTCGGTGCAAGGAGAAACCCCGGCGGGCAGATAATGCCACTGATGGGGTTTCCGTGCACACGCGCCCTGGGCTGCACAAAAAGCTGTCTCTGGTGGTTGTCGGGTGTGCAGGCCAGGGGGTGGAAATTCGATTCCTATCAGATCAACAGGGAGTTTGGGAGCAGGTGCACGGGCAATGATTAGCTACGGCCGAAAATAAGCTGCTGCGCTGAGTGGAATGCTTCACGCTCCATCAACCTGTGCCGTTACTTCACGCGCGGAGACCTTATCTCTGCAGGCACATGTAAAATCTGCAACTTGACTTCTGGCAGTTCACGAGGGAGTCGATTCCAAAATGTTCGCTGCCGAGAATGATTTATAATGCCAGCTGAGGCTTTCGCCCTTCTAAAAATTATTACGGCACGTGAGTTTCGTAGACCAAGCCAAGAAAATCATTGCAATACTTTAATCAATTTCGTCCTATGAGAAATGTCTTAATTCAACTTCAGTGATCTAACAGAAGGAGCGCCTGCTGATGCTGGGACGACGATGAAGTTCATGCCTGCATTCACACCGACTGGAGCCTCGTCTGCTTGACATATATCTGGTGTTCACCGAACTGAGCGTTTGTCTTCCCAAGTTGCCAGCAGGTGGTGACGCGTTAGACGCTTGAGCACATCACATCCTGTATGGAGCAAACACTTAAGCTGACTACAGGTGACAACGCCAGTCTGACAGCAGAGACGTTTAGCTGCTTAGCAAGGAAACCGAAGGCGTGTACTGACTTTTCGAGATGCAACACCCGAGTGACTTGGACTTGCTGTGTAGTATCACGTCGTTCAGCATTAATCAAGAAAACCACGTCTGGTGCTGTCCATCTACACGAGGCGGCTTGGCACGATGCCCATTAGTACGACATGTTTCACCAGCAAGTCCACAAGCGGTAGTATATTTCGATATGCAACCAGGCTTTGCTGCAGAACCGGATACCAAACTGTCAGTGGGTCAGTCAACACGTCGTGTAGACAGGTGCATCTGCAGTACCTGACACCACTGCAGCAGCAGGTGTCGAGTGGATCATCACAGACGATAACACGACAGGAACAATACTCTGTGCAGTCTATTTTCTCTGTCTGATTCACTGATGGCCTTGAGCGCAGGTGGGTGTATATTGGAAATAGTCACATGTTGTCTCTTGACTTTGTCCCTTGTCAGCCGTGCAAGGTGTTGCACCTGCAACCGATATGCACTGAATGCACGTGCAGTGCATACGTTGGAGAGTGTATCAGGCGTCTCTCAGATCTCCTTACTCTCAACGAATATAGCCATGGCAGCTCGTGGGCAATCAGTCACCTGGGCGACGGCGTGATGGTTCAGGAATCACTCATGATGTCACGACAGCCAGATAGAATGAGCGACTGGTTCAATTAAAAGAACCTGCTACACCGAACTTTATGCGCTGATGAAGCAGCGATAAATGTAAAAACCACAGCGGACTGCCGTGTACAGGACGTAAACTGTGGAATCAGTGGCACTCGTAAAATCGATCACGGAAACCATGACGACACTGCAAGCTCGGGCACAAAGGCCTGCGTCCGTTTCATCCCTCCTCTACGTGCACGCTGGAAACGGGCGAGGAGGGCATTGAGTAGAAGTCACGCTTGAAGTCAGGCCTGAATGGACGTCCAGCCTCGCTGTACAGTCAACAGCGGAACAGGGTTGGTCTCAGTACCGAGGTCATCTGCGAATGCAGTGATCAAGATGTCCTCGCCGCACCACCACGACCTTGCAATCCTGCAGTGGCCTTTGCAAGTCCCAGTCCTTGTCTAGTTTCCGGCTGGTCAGTCGCAGAAGACAGTCGCAGCGCGCAGAAGTTGAAGTGCGCACGGCCAGACGGATCCCAGCAGGTAATGGTCAAGCGCTAATGACCATTAATGCATTCCCATCTGCAGGCATCCACAGGGGAAAATAGCCTTGCACATCGGCAACCAACGGTGACT
>JAWQFJ010018870.1:0-37264 GCA_034096865.1 Theodoxus fluviatilis
CGGGGTTTAAAAAAATAGAACGGTGGTGGTTTAGGTGGTGGTGGTGGTAGTGATGGTGGTTGTGATGGTGAGAATGATGGTGATGGTGGTGCTGAGAATGGTGGTGGAGAATGGTGGTGGTGAAAAAGAATGATAAGAGAGAATGATGACGAAGGAAAATGGTGGTGCACTATGTTGATGGTGAAGGAAAATTGTGATGGAGAACAGTGATGAAAATGATGGTGGTAAAGGGGAATGGTTGCGAAGAGCGGTGGTGATGAAGGAAAATGTTGGTGGTGAATGGTGGTGGTGAAGATGAATAACAAAGGAGAATGGCGGTGCAGAATGAAGGTAGTGAAGGGGAAATAAAATGGAGAATGGTGGTGAACAAGAACGGTGGTGCAGTATGTTGGTAGTGAAGAAGAATGGTGGTGGAGAAAAGTTGTAAAGAAGAAAAGTGGAGTAGAATGGTGGTGGTGAATGGTGGTGGCTAATGAAGGTGGCGCCGAAGGGGAATGGTGGTGAAGGAGAATGATGGTAAAGGAGAATGGTGGTGAAGGAGAATGGTGGTGAAGGAGAATGGTGGTGAAGGAGAATGATGGTAAAGGAGAATGGTGGTGAAGGAGAATGGTGGTGAAGGAGAATGGTGGTGAAGGAGAATGGTGGTGAAGGAGAATGGTGGTGAAGGAGAATGATGGTGAAGGAGAATGGTGGTGAAGGAGAATGGTGGTGAAGGAGAATGGTGGTGAAGGAGAATGGTGGTGAAGGAGAATGGTGGTGAAGGAGAATGGTGGTGAAGGAGAATGGTGGTGAAGGAGAATGGTGGTGAAGGAGAATGGTGGTGAAGGAGAATGGTGGTGAAGGAGAATGGTGGTGAAGGAGAATGGTGGTGAAGGAGAATGGTGGTGAAGGAGAATGGTGGTGAAGGAGAATGGTGGTGAAGGAGAATGGTGGTGAAGGAGAATGGTGGTGAAGGAGAATGGTGGTGAAGGAGAATGGTGGTGAAGGAGAATGGTGGTGAAGGAGAATGGTGGTGAAGGAGAATGGTGGTGAAGGAGAATGGTGGTGAAGGAGAATGGTGGTGAAGGAGAATGGTGGTGAAGGAGAATGGTGGTGAAGGAGAATGGTGGTGAAGGAGAATGGTGGTGAAGGAGAATGGTGGTGAAGGAGAATGGTGGTGAAGGAGAATGGTGGTGAAGGAGAATGGTGGTGAAGGAGAATGGTGGTGAAGGAGAATGGTGGTGAAGGAGAATGGTGGTGAAGGAGAATGGTGGTGAAGGAGAATGGTGGTGAAGGAGAATGGTGGTGAAGGAGAATGGTGGTGAAGGAGAATGGTGGTGAAGGAGAATGGTGGTGAAGGAGAATGGTGGTGAAGGAGAATGGTGGTGAAGGAGAATGGTGGTGAAGGAGAATGGTGGTGAAGGAGAATGGTGGTGAAGGAGAATGGTGGTGAAGGAGAATGGTGGTGAAGGAGAATGGTGGTGAAGGAGAATGGTGGTGAAGGAGAATGGTGGTGAAGGAGAATGGTGGTGAAGGAGAATGGTGGTGAAGGAGAATGGTGGTGAAGGAGAATGGTGGTGAAGGAGAATGGTGGTGAAGGAGAATGGTGGTGAAGGAGAATGGTGGTGAAGGAGAATGGTGGTGAAGGAGAATGGTGGTGAAGGAGAATGGTGGTGAAGGAGAATGGTGGTGAAGGAGAATGGTGGTGAAGGAGAATGGTGGTGAAGGAGAATGGTGGTGAAGGAGAATGGTGGTGAAGGAGAATGGTGGTGAAGGAGAATGGTGGTGAAGGAGAATGGTGGTGAAGGAGAATGGTGGTGAAGGAGAATGGTGGTGAAGGAGAATGGTGGTGAAGGAGAATGGTGGTGAAGGAGAATGGTGGTGAAGGAGAATGGTGGTGAAGGAGAATGGTGGTGAAGGAGAATGGTGGTGAAGGAGAATGGTGGTGAAGGAGAATGGTGGTGAAGGAGAATGGTGGTGAAGGAGAATGGTGGTGAAGGAGAATGGTGGTGAAGGAGAATGGTGGTGAAGGAGAATGGTGGTGAAGGAGAATGGTGGTGAAGGAGAATGGTGGTGAAGGAGAATGGTGGTGAAGGAGAATGGTGGTGAAGGAGAATGGTGGTGAAGGAGAATGGTGGTGAAGGAGAATGGTGGTGAAGGAGAATGGTGGTGAAGGAGAATGGTGGTGAAGGAGAATGGTGGTGAAGGAGAATGGTGGTGAAGGAGAATGGTGGTGAAGGAGAATGGTGGTGAAGGAGAATGGTGGTGAAGGAGAATGGTGGTGAAGGAGAATGGTGGTGAAGGAGAATGGTGGTGAAGGAGAATGGTGGTGAAGGAGAATGGTGGTGAAGGAGAATGGTGGTGAAGGAGAATGGTGGTGAAGGAGAATGGTGGTGAAGGAGAATGGTGGTGAAGGAGAATGGTGGTGAAGGAGAATGGTGGTGAAGGAGAATGGTGGTGAAGGAGAATGGTGGTGAAGGAGAATGGTGGTGAAGGAGAATGGTGGTGAAGGAGAATGGTGGTGAAGGAGAATGGTGGTGAAGGAGAATGGTGGTGAAGGAGAATGGTGGTGAAGGAGAATGGTGGTGAAGGAGAATGGTGGTGAAGGAGAATGGTGGTGAAGGAGAATGGTGGTGAAGGAGAATGGTGGTGAAGGAGAATGGTGGTGAAGGAGAATGGTGGTGAAGGAGAATGGTGGTGAAGGAGAATGGTGGTGAAGGAGAATGGTGGTGAAGGAGAATGGTGGTGAAGGAGAATGGTGGTGAAGGAGAATGGTGGTGAAGGAGAATGGTGGTGAAGGAGAATGGTGGTGAAGGAGAATGGTGGTGAAGGAGAATGGTGGTGAAGGAGAATGGTGGTGAAGGAGAATGGTGGTGAAGGAGAATGGTGGTGAAGGAGAATGGTGGTGAAGGAGAATGGTGGTGAAGGAGAATGGTGGTGAAGGAGAATGGTGGTGAAGGAGAATGGTGGTGAAGGAGAATGGTGGTGAAGGAGAATGGTGGTGAAGGAGAATGGTGGTGAAGGAGAATGGTGGTGAAGGAGAATGGTGGTGAAGGAGAATGGTGGTGAAGGAGAATGGTGGTGAAGGAGAATGGTGGTGAAGGAGAATGGTGGTGAAGGAGAATGGTGGTGAAGGAGAATGGTGGTGAAGGAGAATGGTGGTGAAGGAGAATGGTGGTGAAGGAGAATGGTGGTGAAGGAGAATGGTGGTGAAGGAGAATGGTGGTGAAGGAGAATGGTGGTGAAGAGAATGGTGGTGAAGGAGAATGGTGGTGAAGGAGAATGGTGGTGAAGGAGAATTTGGTGGTGAAGGAGAATGGTGGTGAAGGAGAATGGTGGTGAAGGAGAATGGTGGTGAAGGAGAATGGTGGTGAAGGAGAATGGTGGTGAAGGAGAATGGTGGTGAAGGAGAATGGTGGTGAAGGAGAATGGTGGTGAAGGAGAATGGTGGTGAAGGAGAATGGTGGTGAAGGAGAATGGTGGTGAAGGAGAATGGTGGTGAAGGAGAATGGTGGTGAAGGAGAATGGTGGTGAAGGAGAATGGTGGTGAAGGAGAATGGTGGTGAAGGAGAATGGTGGTGAAGGAGAATGGTGGTGAAGGAGAATGGTGGTGAAGGAGAATGGTGGTGAAGGAGAATGGTGGTGAAGGAGAATGGTGGTGAAGGAGAATGGTGGTGAAGGAGAATGGTGGTGAAGGAGAATGGTGGTGAGGAGAATGGTGGTGAAGGAGAATGGTGGTGAAGGAGAATGGTGGTGAAGGAGAATGGTGGTGAAGGAGAATGATGGTGAAGGAGAATGGTGGTGGAGGAGAATGGTGGTGAAGAGAATGGTGGTGAAGGAGAATGGTGATGAAGGAGAATGGAGGTGGTGAAGGAGAATGGTTTGTGGAGAATTATGGTGGTGAATGGTGGTGTGGAATGGTGGTGAAGGAGAATGTTTGTGGAGAATGGTGGTGAAGTGGAATGGTGGTGAAGGAGAATGGTGGCAGAGAATAGTGGTGGAGAATGGTGGTGGAGAATGGTGGTGGTGAATGGTGGTGAAGGAAAATTGTGGTGGAAAATGGTGGTGAAGAAGAATGGTTGTGGAGAATGGTGGTGAAGGAGTTGGTGGTGAAGGAGAATTGTGGTGAAGGAAAATAGTGTGGAAAATGGTGGTGAAGAAGAATGGTTGTGGAGAATTGTGGTGAAGGAGAATGGTGGTGGAGAGTGGTTGTGAAGAAGAATTGTGATGAATCAGAATTGTGATGAAGGAGAATGGTGGTGAAGGAGGAAGGTGGTGAAGGAGGAAGGTGGTGAAGAAGAATGGTGGTGAATGAAAATAGTGGTGGAGAATGGTGGTGATAGAATATTGTGGTGGAGAATTGTAGTGAAGGAAAATAGGGGTGGAGAATGGTGGTGAAGGAGAATTATGGTGAAGAATTGTGGGGAAGAAGGATGGTGGTGGAGAATGGTGGTGAAGGAGAATTATGGTGAAGAATTGTGAGGAAGAAGGATGGTGGTGGAGAATGGTGGTGAAAGAGAATTGTGTTGAAGGAGAATAGTGGTGGAGAATGGTGTGAAGGAATATTGTAGTGGAGAATGGTGGTGAAGGAGAATGGTGGTGAAGGAGAATGGTGGTGAAGGAGAATGGTGGTGAAGAATGGTGGTGATAGTGAGAAGGGTTGATGTGGTGATTGTTGTGGTGGTGTTGGTGGTTGTGGTGGTGGTGACAATGGTGGTGGTGGGGGGGGGGGGAGGGTTTGGCAGTGGAAAAAATGGTGGTGGTGGTTGTGGTGTCGGTGGTGATTATGGTGGTGGTGGTAATGGTAGTGGTGGTGATGGTGGTAGTCGTGAATGTGGTGATAGTGGTGATTTTTGTGGTGTTGAGAATTTTCGTAGTGGTTCTCGACTTGGTGGCTGTGGTTATGATGATGGTGAGAAGGTGTGGTGGTGTGGATGTTAGTGTAGGTTGTGGTGATGAGAATGAAATTGGTGGTGGTGGTGGTGGTGGTGGTGGTGGTGGTGGTGGTGGTGGTGGTTGTGGTGGTGGTGATGGTCCTGGTGAGATTGGTGGTGGCAGTGGTGGTGATGGTGGTGGTAGCAGTGGTGGTGGTGGTAGTGGTGGTGGTGGTGGTAAGAACACTGGTGGTAGTGATGGTGATAATGGTGGTGATGATGGTGGTTTGGGTGATAGTGAGAATGGCTATGGTGGTGGTGGTGGTAGTGAGAATGGTTAAGGTGGTGATGAAGACGAACGGCTGTGGAAAGTGGTGGTGGTGAAGAAGAATGGTGGTGGTGGTGAATGGAGATGGTGCAGGAAAATGCTAATTGAGAATGATAGTGAAGGAGATTGGTGATGCAGTATGTTGGTGGTGCAGGAGAATGGTGGTGGAGAATGGTGGTGGAGAATGGTGGTGGAGAATGGTGGTGAAGGAGAATTGTAGTGGAAATGGTAGTGGTTGTGATGGTGATGGTGGTGGTTGTTGTGGTGGAGAATGGTGGCAGTGGTGGAGAACGATGGTGGTGAAGAACGATGATGGTGGTGCAGACGAATGGTGGTGGAGGTGGTAGTGGAGAATGGTTGGGTTATGGTGGTGATAGATGAGAATGGTGGTGGAGGTAGTGGTGGTGGTGGCGATGGTGATGGCGGCGGCGATGGCCGTGGTGATGGTCGTGATGTGGTGGTCGTGAATGGTAGTAATAGTTATGGAGAGGACTGGTTGTGGAATATGGAGGTGGAGAATGGTGGTAGAGAATGGTGGTGGTAGTGGCGAAGGTGGAAAATGATGGCGAAGAATGAAAGTGGTGGTGTTGGAGAATGGTGGTGTTGGAGATAGTGGTGGTCGTGATAATGGTTGAAAATGGTGGTGATGGTGGTGGATGGTTGTGGCGGCGCTGGATGTTGGATGGTGGGTGGTGGTGCTGGGTGTTGGAAGGTGGGTGGTGGTGCTGGGTGTTGGATGGTGGTGCTGGGTGTTGGATGGTGGGTGGTGGTGCTGGGTGTTGGAAGGTGGGTGGTGGTGCTGGGTGCTGGGTGTTGGATGGTGGGTGGTGGTGCTGGGTGTTGGATGGTGGTGCTGGGTGTTGGAAGGTGGGTGGTGGTGCTTGGTGTTGGAAGGTGGGTGATGGTGCTGGGTGCTGGGTGTTGGAAGGTGGGTGGTGGTGCTGGGTGCTGGGTGTTGTATGGTGGGTGGTGGTGCTGGGTGTTGGAAGGTGGGTGGTGGTGCTTGGTGTTGGAAGGTGGGTGATGGTGCTGGGTGTTGGATGGTGGGTGGTGGTGCTGGGTGTTGGAGGTGGGTGGTGGTGCTGGGTGTTGGATGGTGGGTGGTGGTGCTGGGTGTTGGATGGTGGTGCTGGTGTGGTGGTGGTGGTGGTGTTGGTGGTGGTGGTGGTCTGGGTGTTGGTGGTGGGTGGTGGTGTGGGTGGTGGGTGTGGTGGTGGTGCTGGTGTGTGGTGGTGGGTGGTGGTGCTGGTGTTGGAGGTGGGTGGTGGTGTTGGTGTGTGGATGGTGGTGGTGGTGCTGGGTGCTGGTGTTGGTGGTGGGTGGTGGTGGTGGTGTTGGTGGTGGGTGGTGGTGGTGGTGTGGTGGTGGTGGTGGTGTTGGTGGTGGTGGTGGTGCTGGTGTTGAATGGGTGGTGGTGGGGGTGGTGGTGGTGGTGCTGGTGTTGGATGGTGGTGGTGGTGTGGGTGTGGTGGTGGTGGTGGTGGTGGTGTGGGTGTTGGTGGTGGTGGTGGTGGTGGTGTGGGTGGTGGTGGTGGTGCTGGGTGTGGATGGTGGTGTGGTGTTGGATGGTTGGTGGTGGTGCTGGGTGTTGGATGGTGGGTGGTGGTGCTGGGTGTTGGATGGTGGTGGTGGTGTTGGTGGGTGGTGGTGGTGGTGGGTGTTGGTGGTGGGTGGTGGTGGTGGGTGTTGGATGGTGGTGTGTGGGTGTGGTGGTGGTGGTGGGTGTTGGTGGTGGTGCTGGTGTTGGATGGTGGGTGGTGGTGCTGGGTGGTGGATGGTGGTGGTGGTGTTGGTGGTGGTGTTGGGTGTTGGTGGTGGTGTGGTGTGGTGGTGTGTGGTGGTGTGTGGTGTGGATGGTGGTGGTGGTGCTGGTGTGTGATGGTGCTGGTGGTGCTGGTGGTGGTGTGGTGGTGGTGCTGGGTGTTGGATGGTGGTGGTGGTGCTGGTGTTGGATGGTGGGTGGTGGTGCTGGGTGTTGGATGGTGGGTGGTGGTGCTGGGTGTTGGATGGTGGGTGGTGGTGCTGGGTGTTGGATGGTGGGTGGTGGTGCTGGGTGTTGGATGGTGGGTGGTGGTGCTGGTGGTGGTGGTGGTGTGGTGTTGGATGGTGGTGTTGGTGGTGGTGGTGGTGCTGGGTGTTGGATGGTGGGTGGTGGTGCTGGGTGTTGGATGGTGGGTGCTGTGGTGCTGGGTGCTGGGTGTTGGGTGGGTGGTGGTGCTGGGTGTTGGATGGTGGGTGGTGGTGCTGGGTGTTGGATGGTGGGTGGTGGTGCTGGGTGCTGGGTGTTGGATGGTGAGTGGTGGGGCTGGGTGTTGGTGGTGGTGGTGCTGGTGTTGGATGGTGGGTGGTGGTGCTGGTGAGGGTGGTGATGGTGGTGGTGGTGCTGGGTGTTGGATGGTGGGTGGTGGTGCTGGGTGCTGGGTGTTGGAAGGTGGGTGGTGGTGCTGGTGTTGGTGGTGGTGGTGGTGCTGGTGTGGAGTGGTGTGGTGGTGCTGGTGTTGGAAGGTGGGTGGTGGTGCTTGGTGTTGGAAGGTGGGTGGTGGTGCTGGGTGCTGGGTGTTGGATGGTGGGTGGTGGTGCTGGGTGTTGGATGGTGGGTGGTGGTGCTGGGTGCTGGGTGTTGGGTGGTGGGTGGTGGGGCTGGGTGTTGGATGGTGGGTGGTGCTGAGTGTTGGAAGGTGTGTGGTGGTGCTGGGTGCTGGGTGTTGGAAGGTGGGTGGTGGTGCTGGGTGTTGAAAGGTGGGTGGTGGTGCTGGTTGTTGGATGGTGGGTGGTGGTGCTGGGAGTTGGATGGTGGGTGATGGTATTGGATGCTTGCACGTGTATATTTGACCAGACTTCCGTGACTGCGTAAACTGAGATCTTTCGGAGTAGACAGAGTGCTCCCGAAGACATTCTGCTATGAGTAGTGCATCGACGTATGCTGTCGTTTGTTGGGGAGGCAGCAAGGGAGACGCCGACACACTGAACACTATTTTAAAGCACAACATATAATTGGATCAACCGTGCAAACTTTCAGCCACACTCACCAAAATCGAGTAAGAAAGAAGACATCCATCATAATGAGAAATGGATTTCCACACAGAATTCCACTCCTGACTCATACGTGGCAGTCAAAGATTCCGTCCTCTAAAACATGTACAGACAGATACTATCGACCTTTTATACACACTGCCATAGGTACTTTCAACGCCAACTATTTTGTCATATGATCTAAACCTCTGGCAATGCAATCATTTACCCTTGTTCATTTTATACCAATCATTGTTGGTAAAGGTTTGTATTTAATTGGGGAGTTTCAGCTGTACGTAGCCAATACCTAATGCCAGTGAAATGTGACCTATAAATTTCCATATTTTGGATGAATGAAGAAATGTGTGTGTGTGTGTGTGTGTGTGTGTGTGTGTGTGTGTGTGCACGTGTGTGTGCACGCGCGTGGCACAAACATGCCTTGCACTTTCGCCTTCCTCACTCATAATTTGGAATTACCTCTCCTATCTTTTCTCTCTAACATTACTCATTTACTTCCCCATTCTAACCAACCCTCCTTTTCTTCTCTCTCTTTCTCTCTCTCTTTCTCTCCATTTCTCTCTCTTTCTCTCTCTCTCTCTCTCTCTCTCTCTCTCTCTCTCATCCATTCTCTCACCATTTCCTGTGGGTGCCATCTTGTGGTTCCGTCGAATACAACGTCCTAGACGCCTTCGCAACTTTTCAAGGTTTATCACTCTGGCAAGGGTTAAAAGGTCATTCTGCACACAGACTTGAAAAATGGAACTCCGTGTCTAATTTTCTCAAAGAGCTTCCAGTTCCTTTGGGTGCTATTAACAGTCAAAAGGTTATACTGGACACATACTAGAAGAATAGAACCCCATGTCTATTTTCCCCATAGCACTTGGATTTCATTTCGGTGCCATTAAGGGTCATAAGGTTATACTGGTTACGTATCAGAAGGAACTCCCTGTCATATTTCCTCAAGCACCTCCTCTTTTGGGTGCCGTCTTCTCTCCCTTAGTTGGCACATTTTACTTAATGTCAAGCCGTCTCCGTCAAGGTGCACTACTGTGACAGGCTTCACAAGGTCATGCTGGATATCAGATCACAAGAACATAAATGTCTGTTTATAATTCAAGGCGGTCTCTTGGTGAGGCCATGCATGGAAGCCTTTGGCTGGAGCCCTTCTGGGAACGGCGTGACTGGTTAGATTTCCCAGCAGAACGTGGACTCAGAGTATCAAGAAAGGACGCGCCGTGCAAAGCTCCCGTCGAATCATCCAAGAGGAACAGATGAAGCTGGATCCAAGGCCCCATGTGCATTTGCCCCCTTCTCTGTCTGGGGACTATGACGAATTGCTCAGAATTCGAAACGGAGCATTAATTCTGTGAAGTTGCCTCAGCGATCGCCTGAAGAAGTGCTTCGTAAGGAGAATGTGGGACCCATCCGAAGGCACGACAAAGCGAAATTTCCTTTCTTGGGAACGGATACAGATGTTCTGTTAGTTGACTGGTTTTCCTTGAACAGTTTTTCTTTCAAAATTTTGTTTTTATTATCTTGTACACTAAATCTGCTGAACCATTTTCCCCTCTCAGTCCTTCCTCCTTTTGACTGGTAAAACTGTGAGAGCGGAACGACTGACTAATAATTAATGTTTCTATTCTTGAACTGGAGAAATTATGTTTCCATTTTAAGTATACCCTTAGTTCAAGAGACAAAGGGGCAGTTTGTAATGCACACTGCTTCCCTTCCAACTATATGCCTCCCTCTCTCTCCCTCTCTCCCTCCCTCTCTCTCCCTCTCTCTCCCTCTCTCTCCCTCCTCCCCCTCCCCCTCTCCCTCTCCCTCTCTCTCCCTCTCCCTCGCTCCCCTCCTCTCCCTCCCTCTCCTCCCTCCCCTCCCCTCTCCCCTCTCTCTCTCTCTCTCTCTCTCCCTCTCTCTCTTCTCCCCCCGCCCCTCCCCCCCCCCCCCCTCTCTCTCTCCAAAATGTTGAAACGTGAAAAAGGAAACCTATCCACACAAATGTATTCACGAAAGAACAGTTTGCATGAATACTGTTCTGTACAGCAGTGTATAAGTTCCTTTATGAAACTGCTTTTTAATGCAATGGGCCGCTAGCCGCAAATAAAGTTCTCTCTCTCTCTCTCTCTCTCTCTCTCTCTCTCTCTCTCTCTCTCTCTCTCTGATCTTACCATACGCTCAAGATGCGCATTGATTTAAAATGTATATGTGAACACTGTCACCTTGCTGTACAGCTATTTCATTTTATTCTAATGAAAGTATATACTGACGAGATACGATATGTCACTTTCTTTCAGAAGATAATATTCTATTGTGACTACAACTGATACGTTAATGTTATAAATTTGTACATATGTGTATAATTATTCCTACGTGATGGGTCGTCGGCCGAAAATAATCAATCAACCAATCAATCAATATTCAATCAATCAATCACTCAATCTCTCTCTCTCTCTCTCTCTCTCTCTCTCTCACACACACACACACACACACACACACACACACACACACACACACACACACACACACACACACACACACACACACACACACACACACACACACATACACACAGACGCTTTTCATACCACTTTGTAGTAAATTTAATGTAGAATATGACTATATGCTTTGTTTTGGGGGAAAATACGTACTTCCTAGTTTTAAATAGAGAGTTAGACACAAACTCTGAGCTGTCATAATGAGGTATGAGAACGTGACAAAAAGTAACGCGTCCGGGTTTATGTGAAACTCCCCGGACAGGCTAAGTCAGTCAGGCGGGATGGCGGGTGCGGCCTAGGCTGAGCGCTATCGGTTTCGAAAAAAAGTAACAAAAATATTATAGTTTTTTAGACGTTTTAGGACAAAAGAATCAAAATGGCCAAAGAACTTTTGTTACAAAAAAATCCCGCAATAGCGGCCCTCCGCAGTAGCGGCGCTCCGCAATAGAGAGCCGACCCCTTAATGCGAACCACCGATGAGAGATGAAACAATACTACACCACGGGTGAAATTACCTACACACCTCAAACCAAGCACATAGGTGAAAATACGTCCCCCCCAACCAAACCAAAACTCAATGGTTGCCCATGGGCTCTCACAGTGCGGCCTTAGCCACAACACCACTATAGTCACGTAAATACAACAAAACCACGGTTGTCCAACAACTGTCAATTTCACGCAAGCACAACAAAACTATGGTTGTCCAACAACTGTCAATCTCACGCCAGCACAACAAAACTACGGTTGTCCACAACTGTCACATGGCGGCCTTCTGCGAAAGGCCGCAGAACTGAGGAATGGAAACAAAGTGAGGAAACGCCCTTGATAATGAATGTCGACCTTCCTCTGACCAGGTGAGCTCAGGGCGATGAGCAGCAAGCACCGTCAGGGATGCGAGGACGATGAGTGGCAGTTGATGACGACAACGACAGCGATGAGGAACAGCGAGGACCTTGGACGACGACTCATGAAACATATAACCCAGGCCTAAATGGCCAGAATTAAAATACATGACAATCAAATCCTACCTCATCAAACTGCACTCATTCACAACATAGTTTTAACCCTTAACACAAACTAGGATAATTTTGCTTTTAACTTTTACCAAATTCAAGTAAATATCTTCACGCACGGAAAACTGTCTAAGGTGTGTGACCCTAATACTGCATTGTTATCACTAGCCGGTCACAAGCACCTTAATCATTTGCCAGACTATAATAAGCATTCAAGACAAAAGCAAACCTACCTCGAACCATGGAATGATGCAAATGAAGCGAGATGGGAACAAGAGCAAATGAATGAACAACAAAAGCACAGTTCTAAAATTCTATTGCCTATTCTAACTTCCCACTCACCCCCAGAACAGCAGACCAACAACCTAGTGAAAACTTACACAAAGACATTTACACACATCAAATACTCACATGGAAGAACCCGGCCCTTCCCCTGGTGATGGTTTTCTGTTCGGCCTACGCCGACAACGACAATGCAGTCGTTACCTATTTCGGGCTGGCAGTAGCCACGCCACGTAGTGGGTCGACAGCGGTCGCACCACAATTCTGGCAAACACCCCAAAAGCGATGTTCACCCAATGCTCACTAGTTAGCATCTGACTCTCCAAAACCAGTCTTCTCCAAACCAAACACCCCTTTCGCCCCCGCAAATCCCGTGCGAAAGCGCACAGAGTTCACTCATCACCACGTCAAACCTCACGCGAGACAGCGAAAAGCACGGACGGGGGCGCGCTAACGCACTACAAACTCACTACACACCGAGCGTGCGCACACAAGTACATGAACACGAAAATTAACCCCCCAAACCTGCAACCTGCTCGCGACAAGTTTTCTAACATAACTGCTGTATAGTCGAGGTATAGCAACAAAAATTATATTTTTTCACACATGTACTCATATTTTTCAGGCAATTCATTCGAGGACAGAGTAGACTTCGCTGGCTGGGGCATGTCCATGAGATGGACGATGGTAGAATCTCTAAAGACCTCCTCTGGTGGCGAACTAAGAACAGATCAGCTTGTTGTTCACGGCTAAGATACAAGGACGTTTGCAAACGTGATGAATGGATGGATGGATGGATGGATGGATGGATGGATGGATGGATGGATGGATGGATGGATGGATGGATGGATGGATGGATGGATGGATGGATGGATGGATGGATGGATGGACGGATGGATGGGTGGATGGATGGGTGGGTGGATGGATGGGTGGATGGATGGATGGATGGATGGATGGATGGGTGGATGGATGGATGGATGGATGGGTGGATGGATGGGTGGATGGATGGGTGGGTGGGTGGATGGATGGGTGGGTGGGTGGATGGATGGATGGATGGATGAATAGATGGATGAATGGATGGATGGAGTTTCATGGCTTATCAGCCTTTATAGGTTATGTAAGGCAATTAAGCACGAAAATTACTAGAAGAATGTAGAGTGAGCTCAAATCAAGTCACGATGTCCCTATTTATTCGCCTTACGAATCAGGGAGATGCGGTGGGTCTATTCTGACCCCCAAACCACGGGGGGCACATGCAAACGGGACCTAAGGCGCTTGCCATCAGCTTTTCCTACTGGGAGGACGTTGCCAGGGACCCCAGCACTTGGAGAGGTGAGCTCCACAACATACTGAGGCAGGTCGAGACGAGACTCCTGAGGCTGCAGGAAGAGAGACGCACTCGATGATAAGACAGGTTGCACCAGGATGACATCAGCAGGATGACATCCGTTTATTCAAGTGCAACCGCTGTGACAATGGCCAGCTCTCCAGGACTGGACTGCAGCCAGGTGACAAGTCCAAGGCCAGATCCATATTGGGACTCGGCTGACGGTGACCTGCCTAGCACCCGGTCGGCTTTCACGAGTTAGGACTAGTTTCATGCCGGTGGGTCACATTTGTCCCGCTTTCTTTGCACATTACAACATCGATACAGCCACACAATAGTGCTTGTGGATGAGGGCAGTTGCACACTTACAATCCAAACAGTATCTCAAAGCCAGAGAATACCAAGGGAAGAGACATCTCTCCACCTCTGTAACGACAATATCACTGGTGCTCTATGCGTTCTTTTTCTATATTGCGACTTTTCCACACATTGATGGGAGCTCAAGCGGCACACATTTACCCCCTGGTCATCGGGCTACCTTTGTATTACGCTAACACCATCTCAACTCTCTGGAGATTATGCAACCAGGCTTCAGATGAACGCGCCAAAGTTACCTTTCACATTTTCCCACATGTATTGCCATGGTGAAAGGTGAATCATGACATTGAGTCTGACTAATTGTATTCTTTCTTAATTCTTTTAGCCCTGAAAAGGGCTGTTTAATTGGCGTACGTTCTCGAGCGTTCGCCGTGAGGTGTGAGCTGCCTGGTTGGGGTCGTTGTGCCTGGCTGGACTGGCTGCTGCAGCAGGTCTTATATAATTATTGCCATGGTAACAGAGGAAAAAAAAGGGAAAGAGTGTAACCACTCTGTCTGCAAGCGTGAGTGTTAGAGCCACGTTACAAACAAACTGGCAAAGAGAGAGGCAAATCAACAAAAGCCACTTTCACAGGCCTAAAGCTGCTGTGTTGATGTTGAAATGGGCACACAGACTTACAAACGCGGATGACCTAGAAGGACGACAACAAAAGAGCACGACTATCAGCGTTTGTTTCCTGTCAGCAAAGTCATACATCTACATATTAAAAATTGCACAATTAAGATATTTCCGTCCATTTTCTGGTCGAAAATTGAAGTCACGCACAGTTCTTTCTCATTAGGGAAATAGAGCCCATGCGTTTCCATTCATTATTCAGGGACGTTATTACTGCAAAAGCAAAGACTTTGCTCATCTGTGTGCACAAGTGATCAGCTAAGTAGGGAAGTCAATTCTATGTTGCAAAGCCACTAAAAAAATCATATTCTGCATCTTGCGGGGCTGATTTTGTTCAAATGAAACTCGTAATTTCGCACCTTTTACACGTTTGTCAAAAAGTCGTCACAGTGGTCTCCCTTTGCTCTCTAAAATGGCGGCGGACGCTGAATGGACAGCCTTTATCGTGAGACAGGTTTTTCAATCTTTTGTAGATAAACGATATGAAATACGATCGAAACTGACACCGTGCAGCCGATTTGTAAAAGTGGTTATGAAAATATTCAAAATGGTTTCGAATTCTCAGTTTCCGAGCAGATTTGTAATTTGTTGTTAAATTGAACAGTAAATTTGTTGCGTCTTGCACACACGTTATCGGTTATCGTTATGTGCAACTGTTTGTGATGATCGGTGTGCATCGGAAATTATGTGGATCGCTTTTAAGTAAGAGATCCATGCTGAAAAAAGTAGTTGTTGCGTTTACTTGTTGTCTCTTTCTGAGGAAGATTCAGTTGCTTAAATCATTAGCCCACGCAAGGGAATTTACCGTGTACCTCTGTCAGCAGTCGAGATAGATCATAGAGTGTGTTTACATTTACGAACATCTCAGTCAACAAATTGTTATAGCTATTCATCTGCAAATCGACTTCATAAATTGTGTGTGTCTAAATGTTTGAGTTTACTCAAGCTATTGTTACTGTTTGGTCGGCAGTTTAGCTCAGCGTCGATTAATTACGCCGAATGAGCCGAGGTTTCTTTACCGTGTCAACCACATTCTGCTCCCTTCATTGTGATTCTGGGCATTGAATCTAACTGTGCATCACTTCATGTGAACTGGAGACCTCAGAGTTATAATGAGTATTTGTAAATGTCTTTTCACACTCAGGCATGCATATATTAAGCATGATTCTTACTTTGATTTCAGATCGAATGCGACGCAGAGTCGAAGCTAGATCCACTCTCCTCCTCCTCAGGAACTTCTCTGAAAAGGAAGATTCAAAAAGCCTTTTCTGAATTCAGGCAAGCCACGCTTGCTGCAATGCGTGAGTACTTGAATACCGTGTGTTGTAACAACTTGTCTACAATGAGTGTGTGAGATGCAGCTTGTGTTTTGTCTGCCATGTCACTGCACAGCAATCGGGATCAGATTATTGTAGGCATTAGTGTGCAGAGAGAGGAGAGAGAGGTCAAAAGAACGCCATTGTCAATTTGTAATGGAAATGTCAGTAAGAGCAACGAGTTATTCCAGTCTTGTCCATAGTTCCTGAAACATTATTGCTGCTATCATTAAGAAAAACGACATAGCCAATTAAAGCATATTTTTTCCATTGCTTGCCTCATTGATATTAACACTAAGTAGTTCAGTTCAGTTCAGTTCAGTCTCTTAACCCTGAGATGGGTTGTTGAGGCACCACTGATGACTTTTGGACAATCTTCCTCCATCGATCTATATCCTCTGTGGCTCGCTGTGAGTAAGCAAACGTTAAGCCTGTCCACTCTTTGATGTCTTCCCACCTCTTTCTCTGCCTGCCTCTCCTTCTCCCACCTGGTACGGTACCTTGCAGGATGGTCTTGGCCAGCCCACTGCCTCTTGACACGTGACCTACCACTTCAGCTGCATCTCACACACTCATTGTAAACACCGATGTCACTTATAGACAGGCAAATTTTCAAGTAGGAAGCCAAATAGCGAGACACAAAGACAAGCAACCAAGAAACAGGAATGGGCGGTAGAAGGGCGGAAAAGCATGCATTTAGTCAATCAGAAGACATCACTATTGAAAGAAAGGGTTTCGGCTGGTTCTTAACACAGCACTTGCACAGTTTTGTACTGAGGTACATTGCTGCATTTCTTCTGAAACTACATGAGTTGTAATCAGTGGTATGTACTCATGTATTTTCCTTCTGTATGAAGTTGACATCAACTTGGGTTTGTATATGCAGAACGCATTTGAAGAGTGACTTTTACAAGTACTAATACTAAACTTGTTTTCTTCTTAATCTGGCAATTGTATAAGAAATATTAACGTTTAGATCTGCTTTTTTGGTGGAAGTTCTTAGTTTGATAATATCTTTATGTCAAAAATATTGGCGAGGAAGTGTTGTCAGGTTTTCATTATTGTGCAGGCTTTCTTGTGGAAAATGACATTTTTCAGGTGAAACTTTTGCCCAGGAAAAATATTTCGTAGCAATACTTTGGCTCATGTAGATATTTGTTTGAAATGTGTAATAATTTCTCATTATTATAAATGAAAATTTCTCTCTTCATAGTTTATTTTAAAATCATCTTGTTTCTATTGCATTGCAAGATGAAACAGTCAGTGAGTAAATAACAAAATGAACTATGTACAGACAGTACGAATAGTTCTTAGTATGAGAAAATGCATGTTTTACAAATGTGTTGCCAGTGCATCCTTTGCAGGATAAATGGTAAAAAGAATTGTACCTGTAGGTAGCAACATGTTGAGATTGGGATTCCCGATAAAAGTCTGAAAATGATCTAATAAAATATTCTAATAAAATATTCCATTAATTCTTCTCTGAGTGGTAAATTCTTCAAATTGTACATTTTTGACTCACATGTGAAGCAAAAGTGAGTCTATGTACTCACCCTTTTCGTCCGTCCGGGCGTCCGGGCGTCCGAAAACTTTAACGTTGGATTTTTCTCTAAGACTATTAAGTCTATCAATACCAAATGTGCCATGATGGTGTATAATGACAAGGCCTCAAAAAACATACTTAGTGACTTAACCTTGCTTCAAGGTCAAGGTCGCAGGGGCCATAAATATTGTCTAAAAAACAGTCATTTTTCCAATTTTCTCAATTTTCTCTGACGTTTTTGAGATTGGATACCTGACCTATATATGGTATATAGGGCAAAGTAATCCCTATCTTTTGATACCAGTTTGGTTGACCTTGCTTCAAGGTCAAGGTCACAGGAGCTCTTCAAAGTTGGATCGTATACATATTTTGAAGTGACCCTGACCCTGAACTATGGAAGATAACTGTTTCAAACTTAATAATTATGTGGGGCACATGTTATACTTTCATCATGAGACACATTTGGTCACATATCATGAAGGCCAAGGTCACTTTGACCCTTATGAAATGTGACCAAAATGGGGTAGTGAACCACTAAAAGTGACCATATCTCATGGTAGAAAGTGCCTATAATCACCATTGTGCTTCCTATGTCTTGAATTAACAGCTTTGTGTTGCATGACCTTGGATGACCTTGACCTTGGGTCAAGGTCACATGTATTTTGGTAGGGAAAATGTGTAAAGCATTTCTTAGTGTATGATGTTATGGGTAGGTTTAGTTGTTTGACCTTGACCTTGAAGGTCACCTGAAGGTCAGTGTCATATAAAGGTCAAGGTCAAGCATGTGAGTCGTATGGGCTTTGCCCTTCTTGTTGCATAACATGTTTTTGTAACAATAACAGCAAAAGATTTCGCTAGTACATCGGAGTAAAACGTAGCATGTCTGAGTACTACATTCGGCTGCTGCTGCTGCTGCTGCTGCCGGACACCCCCTCTTCAGCTGGACCTATGGCTACTATGATTTCTACATGTTTTGGTACCAAAACATTTCCTTAGAATGTTCTGACAGAAATTTAACATGTTCTTTTTCTCTTCTTTTTTAAAATGCTTTTTAATTTAATTTTTATTTCTGAAAAATCCAACAGATGTCCACTGACAATAATTTTTTACATCAACATCATTGTTATGGGGGAGAAAATTCAGACGAATATATGTTGAATGACAGCTTGGAAAAACAAACAAACAATGCATTTACAGCTTCTCAACAGAAAAAGTACATTAATCTTCACCATCAACATCATAATGAAAATCAAACCATTTAAGTACTATTGTACGTCTCATTCCTCATCAGCATGGTATTGGCAGTTATGTACTTCAGTGTTCGCTTGTTTAAAAACAACTTTATTCAGTAACAGTAGGAGAATGAGAACAGAGTAGGAAAAGGGCAGGAGGAATGGGGTGGGGGGAAGAGGAGGGGTGGGGGTCATAGGGAGAGGTGGTATGAGGGCACTTTGATTACAATTTAACATTTTCTTGTCTTTGGGTATTCTCAATTTGTAGGACTCTTTGCTTGTGTTCACCGTTTCAAAGCAAATTTCATTTAAATATTCTGAATGAGCAGCATATACATGAATGCCTTAACAGTACTATGATCTCTGAAAATAAATGTTTATGACCAAAACATCTTTGGGTAAAATATGCTTTTAAATTTGTAGATGTTCGTCTTTGTGAGAGGTGTTTGTCCTTTTCTGATGTAACATTACTGAGAACAGTGGTTTTACCAGCCACACATTACTGCATAAGAACATTTTCAGTGGATTATCTGCAATGATGTCGACCACAACTAAAAGTACATTGTCTATTGAGCGCTTTGGTACCCAAACTATTTCTAATTGTGTCATAGAAAATACCAATGTAGTTATATTGTTAAATCTTTATTCCATTTTGTCTTTCTTTTGGAAATTGACATACCTGACCATATGTAGTTTAGACAAATATTTCTTTCATTACATAAAAGGTAGGAACAAGCAAATGTTTATTAAATGTTACTTGATCTTACTGTTTTGGTATCTCAGGTTTAGATTTGATGCCCTAAGCCACGTTTCCACATGTTTCTGCATCTCTAGTACCAAAAAAATTGAACCAAATGATATCAGTAGCAGCCTCCAACCTACACCTATACACAAGTTTGCACGAAAGAACAAGTCGTTGCTTGATAACTGCCCTTTATTGTCAGAGTTATTCGATATAATGAACACTCTTTTATGAGTCGATTTTCTCACAGTGAATGATGCTTTTCATAAAGATCAATTGCTTTTAACTTTTCAGCATCTTTGGCTGGATGTGCTGAGAACAATGGTTGCACAAATTATGAGAAGTCAAAGAAACAGAGAACGGAGTCTCCTCAGACCAAGGCAAATGCTCTGTCTGAAGTCGCCCAGATTGAAGTGGAAAAAGCAGTCCCCATCTTTGGGTCTTTCGAATGCGTAGTTTGTCGCATGTTTTTCCGCAAGAAGGATCGTCTGGAGAAACACTTTCGCATCCACACAGGAGATCGTGGTTTCAGGTGTTCTGATTGCATCAAGTCTACCTCCTGGAAAGCAATCATGGCTCGAGTCCCAGTTTCCAGCTCCAGTGGCACACCAGTAAACACTCCCACCGCTATGAAAAAATCTGCTGCGACCAGTGGCACTGCTACAGCGGAAAGTGCCACTACTGTTGGAGGAGGACGCCCTTCCAAGAAGGATGAAAAAGTTGGTAGCTATACCTACAAATGCTCTGAGTGTCGGATAAAATACAGTCGCCTCGAGAAGCTGAACGAGCATATGAAAAAAGAGCACAACATACGCCTTGATTGTGTGATCTGTGGGAAAATATTTAAAAAGGAGTCCAAGCTCAAACGCCATTGTCGCCAGCACCCATGGGATCATTTCTACAGATGCGACTTGTGTGGCAAGCCCTGGCGTCTCAATGACTCCTCTTTGCCAGTTCCAGCCTTCCCGCCCGTCCCTTTCAGCCCCAGGCCCGCCTGTGGGTAAAGCGTCAATGCGAAAACAATGATGTTGGGCAGACCGTTGCAGAGCTCACTCTCAGACACCTGAACCCTGAAAACCTTTTCAGTACATGGAAATGAATGTTGTCCATATTTCTTCGAGGAAAGGACCAAACAAATACTGCAAATGAACAGTTTTCAGCGTGGTAGCAATTCAATTGTACAGACATAGCAGTCAGTGCAATTGCACACGGTAAAAGTGCTGTCAACTTAGCCTTTCCACGCAGTGAAAATATGTATCATCTGGTTAAATGAGAAGCTTTGCGTTTCCACGACCATCTATCTTCCTATGTGTGCTATGAACAGACGAGATGCCGTGACGCTATGTCTTTTTCAGTCTCTCTGGACATGTCATGGACTTTTGCACCTATTTTGTTGTATGGTTGCCATGCAATACGCAATATACATGTGAGCTCACAGAACCACGAGGATCCTTGGTGGCTCAAAACATGACCTCAGCATCATTGGCGGTGCTGAGCGCAACTGAACATGTGACGCCATCTGCAGAGGGGACATTGTGGTCATTTGGTATGGTGTAATATATCCTGGAGCTTTTGTCATGGTTTTTAACTCGTTATGACAGAAATATGTCGTGACTGCTCACTCATTCCGCTTGAAATACATGTAGTTTTGCACCAGATCCTCTTCAAGAAGTTACTTTGCATCAAGGAGAGCAATGCAGACAAGAAACTGAATGGACATTTCAGCTTCATTTTCGCTGTCACTTACTCTGGGGACCATCCTAATGCTGTTATCTTCTTACTGAGTTGGAGACAATTTTTGAGTGTCACTTGGTGAAATGATCAATGCCATCTGCCCCAACGGCGGCCCTGGCGGCTGCTGGCTTCTTGGATACAATGTCAAGCAAAAGATTGACTTGATTGCTAGGCATGTGCTGCAACTTGCACAGCACCTCAAATCTTGAATGCTGTCTTTTTTTCTTTCATCTAGAAAACTGAAGTGGTGTATTTCTGCTTTCTTTGGGTATGTCCCAGCAATCGTATGATTGATGAGTTTTGTTCGGGAGGGGGAAGAAATGGGGGTGGCGTTAGAGAGAGAAATTTTATTCATTTTACGATATTTACACTACGGAATTTGTCATTATTTTCCATGATTTTATGCGTTTATGTACTCTGTCTTGGTATACAATAATTACAGATTATTTCGGTATTTTCAATTTACACCAATGTTTATTTATATTTTAAGGAGATGGTCCAGTGAGGCACGATGTTTGTTATTCACGTTTACGACTTCTTTGAGAGAAGGAATGGATAAAATTCCGCTGTTGCCGTTATTTGGACATGCAATACGCATGATTGGCCTGTTTAGCTTGCATTAGTTTGTCCTATAGATACGAAGCTGTTCAGACATAGCAGAAAAGGTTTCGACTAGAGGTTCTTAAAACTCATTAAAATGGATTTGCATTGCTTCCAGTTTTTCTCGCTGGGCAAGGAAGACTTGAAAGGTTCGCTTTGTCTACCTTTGCACTTGTTCCAAGTTCTGGTATTTGCATTGCTAGTCAAAATTTCATTTCGCAATAAACACAAAACAACAACAATAACAACAGTAATGATGATGTTAATGATGATGATCATAGTAGCAATAACAGCGCCAACAACCTTTGAACAGTGAATAGATTTCTTAATTTCTAAATTTTCAATAGATATTAAACAGGTAAGCTTCAACATTTTAGAGGGAATGTTGTCACTTGATCACGAGAATACTAGCTAATTAGAGATTAATGACACCCTAAACCGCTACTGAATGCTTCAAGAAGTTTGGAATCGTTACATTTGCAGCTGTGATAAATGCTGACAGACAAGCAATTGAAAATAATACCTTAGTGATATATCCGTCTTGAAATATTTGTGTATTTTTAATGCTGTAATTAATTGTAGGCGTGCATAATTTTGATTTTCTCTCTCTGTGATAATTGCTGCAGGCCGAAGAAAGGCGTGATGTAGTAATTCGCCATGGTATCGTTTTGTAGAATATCATTCTTTTTGCAAAATGCCTCACTACTTAATCGTAACAGTTGCAATACAATGTATTTAATCCAGAGACGGAATATCAACACACACACACACACACACACACACACACACACACACACACACACACACACTCACGCACGCACAAAACACTCTGAAATGTTTCGTTTTACCAGTGTGATTCAGGAAGGTTGACACCTGTTACTTTTCTAAAACCAAGTGATTGTGTACATCATTTATCACAAATAATTTACTCGAGTTATCTCAGATTGAAGAACCAAATCACCAGTAGATATAGCAGATAAATGTTTATCTTTGGCGTTCTAATTAATGTGTTCATCAACTATTCAAATACAGCTGACCTTGTGCTGCAGTTATACTTGAGTGTGCTTTTTGCGCTCATGGTGTGTTTATATTTTTCCGTGTTGCTCAACTCAAACGAGGTGCCCTTTGTTTTGCACTCGTTGGACTGCAATTGTGTTTACTCTTTATTCTACATGCACAATAAACTGATGAAATAAAATTTCCCGATTTCTGTTGTTTGTTAGAAAATAAACCGTGTCGGGATCGGGGATGTAATAAAGTTCATCGAAAGATCATGGGTTCGATCCTCACCTGAGGTTCGAAACTTTTTCTGTCTCTCCAGTGCAGAGCGTCCCCCTGTGCCTTAGAACTTTTCTCACAAGACTCGCAGGAAAGACTGATGGATGGATGGAAGGATAGATGGACAGAGTTTTACTGCCTATTCAGCCTTTGTAGGCTGAAGCCATTGATCACGAACAATCACGAAACAATGTGATAGTAAGATAAAGTCAAGCCACGATTTCCATTACGAATCTTATGAATCGCGTCTGGAGACGTGGTGGGTCAATTCTTACCCCCAATCCACAGGGGGGCCAAGACAAACTGAACTACGACAGACATATCTATGAAGGCCAGGAAAGACTCGCAGACGTTCTCGGCAACTGCCCTCCTCGTCAACACCACCACCACTCACCTCCCCACCCCGACCAGCCCTTTTTGATCCCCACCCCCCTCGATCTCTGTCTCCCCCTTTCCAAGCCTAACCCTTCATTTGATATTATCGGTCACCTCCCCACCCCACCTCCACTCCCATTTCCGCCGCTTTCCTTGCCCCGTGTCTTCCCTCCCTGGCCCCGTGTGGGTTGGGGGTCAGAATAGACCCACCGCGTCTCCCTACGCGATTCGTAAGAGGCGAATACATAGGGACATCTGGACTTGAAAGCTCCTACTCTAAACTGCTCTTGAGATTTCCGTGCTTAATGGCCTTGCATAGCCTACACAGGCTGAAAGGCCGTAAAACTCCATCCATCCATTCATCCATCCTTCCCTCCCTGTCTCTGCTCCACTGAGCTGGCGAGCTTGTGCTCGCAGGTTTCCTGGTCAAAGGGACAGTAACTCTGCTCGCTCTGCGAATAACTGATTGGACAATGCGAAATTATCATCTTTGTATGCGTATTTTTATATAAATGAAAAGGGGGGGAGAGAGAGAGAGAGAGAGAGAGAGAGAGAGAGAGAGACAGACAGACAGACAGACAGACAGACAGACAGACAGACAGACAGACAGACAGACAGACAGACAGAGAGAGAGAGGGTTTGTTAAGGAGGCGCAGGGCACACAGTGCTGCACGTGTTTCACTCCTGAACAGCAATTTTGGGGCGTGATTCACTCAGCGCTGTGTATCACAGAAAAACACGCATCTGAGGTGATTCACACGATTTTCAAAATGGCGTCTTCGATCCCACACTGGCCGTCGATGCGTAAAATAACCCTCAGAAACATCATTTTGGGACCGGAACGGGCTTTATTTGCCATAAGCGCTCTGTGTGCGCGAGTAATGGCATTAAGAATGACACAGTAGTGAGCTTTATTGATGCAGAATACATTTAAACGTGCATAAACGATGTCTGTGGCAAAGAAAACACTTTCTTTAGCGTCTAGAAACACAACATGCGGCGCAGAAGACTTACCTCTCTTTAACAAGTGAAGCGCTGCACTAAATCTATAGGCGTTTACGAGAGGCAAAGAGCGCTCAATTGTCAGCATGAAGCGCTCATGCAGCGCTTCGTACTCCTGAACAAGCCTATTGCGACAGACAGACACACACACACACACACACACACACACACACACACACACACACACACACACACACACACACACACACACACACACACACGCCGAGAAAGAGATAGTGCAATGCATGCAAAACAGTGTCGTCAAAAATTGTATGCAAAAATATATTCTCTCTGTACTAAGCGAGGTAACTGAAAGGCATACTCAGCTTACCTCTTTGCACTTATTTGGATTTCATGACCTCCTTGCAATAAGTCAGCCAGACTTCAAGTAGAAACATTTCTGCCTCTCAAAACTTTGTGACCTTGTTGACGAATGGTTCGACGCCATTAACTGCAACAAGCTAGTTGAGGCTGTAGACGTAGATTTGTCAAACGCTTTTGACATGTATTCCATGAAATTCCTCCAGCAAACACTAGTAAATCAATTCCATCACTCACTTTAGATTTTCCCTGGTTCCGATCTTACTTTAAATATACGCAGTTGGTGTGTCGTGAATAACTGAAAACTCAATACTCTCTGAAAAGCGATAGATATTTACTGGTCTCCCCTGGGGACCAGTTCTGAGTCCTGTTCTGTTTTGCAGAGACATTAATGATCTTTCTTCCAATGCTGTTTACCGTTATTTTCATCAATGCACTGATGTTTGCACGTTAAAAGTAGGGGCAAGCATACATTTCGATAATATTATAAATAATGACCCACGGACGATAATAAAGATATCATGCACAAATTATAGATGTTACGACTACCCCCTCCCCCAACCCCTGACGGCCCTTTGTGACCCTCCCCTTTCCAACTCTAATCCTCTCTCTTCCGTTTATGTTAATGCTCATCTCTTCCCCATCACCACCCATCTCTCTCTCTCTCTCTCTCTCTCTCTCTCTCTCTCTCTCTCTCTCTCTCTCTCTCTCTCTCCCTCCCTCTCTCTCTCCCCCTCCCTCCCCCTCCTCTCTCTCTCTCCCTCCCTCCTTCTCTCACTCTCCCCCCCCCCCCCGTCTCTCTTTCACTATCCCCCCTCCCCACCGTGGAATTCTTTCCTTAACCTGCTTCCCCCTCCCTGGGTCTCACCTCCACGTCTTTGATTGATTGAGCTGGTGAACTTGCGCTTACAGGTGTGCGGTTGCATTGCTTGCTGCTTGCGATTGAGCTATGCAACCGGATCCTGGTCAAAGGGACGTAACTCTGTTTGCTCCGCAAATAGTTAAATGGACCTGCTGCTTTAGTAAATTTGTATTTGTGTGTCTCCAAAAAACTGTGGGAGATGTTTATTTATCCCAGCTGCTGTCTCCCCAGAAACGAAAGGCAGAGTAAACATTAGTCGTCTCGCCGCTGAAGTTGCTATCGCGGCTGCCCTGTCCGGCGCCACCCTGGTCAGCACTCTCTCACGCTTCTCTGGGTCCTCCTCCCTCTCTCCCCTCCCCCCCCCCCCCCCCCGTTTCTGCTTGTGTCTGCTCAGTTAAATAGAGGCCGCAGTGCCTGCTTAGACATACCCCATTCCATCTGGGTTACTGAGCGCTTGTAGCAACCGTGAATAAAGAGTGGAAAATCGTCTTCGCCCCTGCTTCTCACTTGACATACGACGTACCACTGTCGTGAACGTGGGAAACTACGCCGCACGACAGATTCGCAACACAGACAACTCGGCCTCTCCATAAGTGTGCATCTGGATGAGCCGAAACAGCAGAGACCAGAGCGCTGCCCTGCGTTCAAGACGACCTACCGTTCGCCAGATGGTAGGCCAAGATGGCTGCCGCGATGCCTTCTCATCGTCGCGGATTGCGCTTCTCAACCAAATGAGTAAACCAGCAGCTGCAGACTGCTCGTTTCTTGTGGAAGCTGATAAAATATGTTACGCTGCAGCTGTGCATGAAGGCTCGACATCGCTCGAATCGAAATTTATGTCAAAACGACAGTGCTGACTTGGTGTAAGCAAGATCGAATTTCTCGATGCTCACTTCAAGGGAGGTTACACAACAAACTAAGGGCTAATGTAAGATATAAGAGTTGCCTCCCTTTAAATTTGTTAGCCGTCTGTCGTAGAAATGTTTGCTCACATCTTGTCAGGTAATTATTTCAGAGCAGTTATTCTTTATTTTAAAAAAAGAACAATATCAGCCAAACTTCTTGCAACGTCTCGCATAGGCTGGGTAATAATCACAGGTCGAAATGCGTGCCACAGCGCATATTTGTATGGCGACATCCTTCCTTACCCCGAAGGCAGCCATTTTGGTTATACAGGCACAACGCCGCCGCGGCGCGGTATCTACCGGTCGATACCGGTAGTCGTACCAAGTCGTTCAAGAGTCGACCGGTATCGACCGGTCTATAACGGTAGGCCTCTTGAACGCACCACTGCTGTCCACCAGTAGCGGAAACGGGCACAGCATACCCCATGGTGCACGCACGTTGTGGGTAACTGAAGGCAGCAGAGGGGCACATGGAGCTATAACCAGGTGTGGCCCTCCCCCCGAACGTGTCAGGAAGTGTAAAGAGCCGAAACAATTGCTGACGGGGGCTCTTCCTCTGAAGACCTTCTGCTGCCTCGCTCCGTTGGGAGTTTCTTGCTACACATTCTTGCCACTGTTCTATCATATCACACCATATACAATCATATCCTATCATCGTGTTGTTGTGTCAAGGATACCCACTCACTTGGCGTTTGTTAAAGCAAAGACAACTCTCGGGAGACCGTCTACAGACAGATATAAGTCGACTTTGCACTCCAAGTGCTTTTGTGGCGAATAACAAGGAAAACTAAAGACAGTTTTTTTGTCATTGCCTCTGCATGTGCACTTTTGAAGAGATACATGACATGCACGCGTTAATAACAACCACGCACTGAGCCAGTGAACGAGGTCAATAAACTTCCAAAGAAGCAAAACGACTGACGGGGCAGAAGAGGGGAACAAGTGTGGATGAGAGTCAAAGTTTTGGTGGAGAGTGGAAGTTGTGATGAAGAATGGAAGTTGGGGTGGAGAGTGGAAGATGAGATGAAGAAGGAAGTTGGGGTGGACAGTGGAAGATGGGATGAAGAATGGAAGTTGGGGTGGAGAGTGGAAGTTGGGAAGAAGAATGGAAGTTGGGGTGGAGAGTGAAAGATGGAATGAAGAAGGAAGTTGGGGTGGAGAGGGGAAAATGGGATAAAGAATGGAAGTTGGGTGGAGAGGGGAAGTTGGGAAGAAGAATGGAAGTTGGGGTGGAATGTGGAAGATGGGGTGGGGAGTGGACGATGGGGTGGAGAGTGAAAGTAGGGGTGGAGATTGGAAGTTGGGGTGGAGAGTGGAAGCAGGGTGGAAGTTGGGGTGGGGAGTGGTAGTAGGGTGGAGAGTGGAAGTTGGGGTGGAGAGTGGGAATGAGGGTGAAGACTGGGAGTGGGGGTTGAGAGTGGCAGTGGGGGTTGAGAGTGGCAGTGGGGGTTGAGAGTGAAAATGTGAGTGGAGAGTAGAAGTGGGGATGGAGAGCTAGATATATGACTTGGGAATAACAGAGAAAGGTGTTGTGAGTTGAGAAACTATTTCCGTCCCATCTCTGCTTACAATTTTGAAGGCACCGAATGCACAGATATGAAATTAAATGTAAATGCATGTCTGCATGTTGCAGAAATCTACCAAAGTCGATCACACTTGTGTTTGTATTTGCCAGCACACAGATGCTTCAGGGAGTTGGACTTTATTAACTCAACCCTAAATGCACTAACATGAAAAGTACATAATGCACAAGTGGACCGAAGTGCGTTAGTTTTGACAAAGAGGTATGCATGCAAACATTCAGTTCAGTTCAGTTCAGTTCAGTCTCTTAACCCTGAGATGGGTTGTTGAGGCACCACTGATGACTTTCGGACAATCTTCCTCCATCGATCTCTATCCTCTGTGGCTCGCTGTGAGTCAGCAAAGGTCAAGCCTGTCCACTCTTTGATGTTGTCTTCCCACCTCTTTCTCCGCCTGCCTCTCCTTCTCCCACCTGGTACGGTACCTTGCAGGATGGTCTTGGCCAGCCCACTGCCTCTTGACACGTGACCTACCACTTCAGCTTTCTGCTTTTCACGATTGAGGGCAGGTCTTCGTACTGTCCAAATGCTCTTCTGATCCTGTTGCTGACTTCCTCATTCGGGACATGGTCTTTATATGAGATGTTCAGAATCTTGCGGTAGCAAACATTACAAATTGGAAACATCTTGCAGCAGCACAAGATTCTATTCGTCACTTCTATTAATGTGATCATGAACACAGGCATGTGCGCACATTAGGATTTGTGTTTATATACAAATAAATCAACAATACATTGTAAATATTGCGCTCTCCACTTTGCAAGATGCTAAGGCCTCATACCAACTCCCCAATTTAACCACGCCTATGCAGTAGCCTATTTTACATAACGTGTTTTTTATGGTTTGAGCCTTTTTCAGGGATAATGTTATTTTGTAGCATTGCATATGCTTGTTTAGGTAGCATAATTGGCGACAGTCTGTGCTGGTGGTGGTGATGGTGAAAGCGTTGGTGGTAGTGGTGGTATTGAGAATGGTGGTGGTGGTTATTGGTGGTGGTGAGAATGGCGATGGTGGTGGTGGTGGTGGAGATGGTAGTGGTGGTGGTGGTGGAGATGCTGGTGGTGGTGGAGATGGTGATGGTGGTGGTAGGGGGGTGATAATGGTGGTGGCAGTGGTGATGACAATGGTGGTGAGAATGGTGATGGCAGTGGTTGTAAGAATGGTGGTGAGAGTGGTGGTGGTGGCGGTGGTAGTGAGAATGGAGGTTGTAGTGGTGGTTACAATGATGAAGAGAATGATGATGGTGGTGGTGGTGGTGATTGTGATAGGAGTGATGAAAAATGGGGGAGAGAATGGTGCTGGGGATGGTGAGAATAGCGGTGGTGAGAATGGTGGTGATGGTGGTGGTGGTGAGAATTGCAGTGAGAATGGTGGTGGTGGTGGTGAAAATGGGGGAGAGAATGGTGCTGGGGATGGTGAGAATGGTGGAGGTGAGAATGGAGGTGGTGGTGGTTAGAATGGTGGTGGTGAGAATTGCAGTGAGAATGGTGGTGGAGGTGTGAATGTGGTAAAAATGGTGGTGGTGGTGGTGATAATAGTGGTGGAGGTGGTGAGAATGGTGACGATGGAAATGGTGGAATTGGTGGTGGTGATGAGAACGATGCTGTCTGTGGTGCTGGTGGTGGTGAAACTGCTGATGAGAATGGTGGTGGTGAGAATGGTGGTGGTGAGAATGGTGGTGGTGAGAGAGGTGGTGGTGTGAGAGATGGTGGTGAAAGAGGTGGGGGTGAGAATGGTGGTGGTGAAAATTGTGGTGTGAATGGTTGTGTGAATGGTGGTGGTGAAAAAAGACGTGGGAATGATGCTGGTGAGAATGGTGCTGATTGGAATGGTGCTGGTGAGAGTGGTAGTCAGAATGGTGATTAGAATGGGGATGGTGAGAATGATGATGTAAAGGATGGTGAGAATGGTGGTCGTGAGAATGGCGATGACAATGGTGGTGAGAATGCTGGAGCTGAAAATGACAGTGAGAATGGTGGTGATGAGAATGGTGGTGAGAATGGTTGTGATGAAATTGGTAGTCAACATGGTTATCAGACTGGTGGTGGTGAGTATGGTGATGTTCAGAGTGATAGTGAGAATGGTGGTGATAATTATGGTGGTGAGAACAATTGGAGGTGAGAATGGTGGAGTTGGTGAGGATGGTGGTGGTTGTAAGAATGGTGGTAGGACTGGTGGTTGTGAAAATGGTGCTGGTGGTGAGAATAATGATGGTGGTGAAAATGGTGTTGGTGCTGGTGGTGGTGAGAATGATGGTGGAGGTAGTGGTGAGAAAGATGGTTGTGGTGGTGGTAAGAATGTTGGCGGTGGTAATCGAGAATGGTGGTGGTGGTGGTGGTAGTGTTGGTGAGAATGGTAGTGTTAGTGGTAGTTGTGAGAATGGTGGTGGTGGTGGTGAGAATGGTGGTGATGGTAGTGGAGAATGGTTGTTATGGTGGGGGTGGTGGAAATGGTTTATGTGAGAATGGCGATGGTGGTGAGAACGGTGATGGAGGTGAGGGTGGTGATGATGGTGAGAATGGTGGTGAGAATGGTGGTTGTAACAATAGTGGTGGTAGTGGCAAGGGTGGTAAAAATGGTGATAGTGGAGAGAGTGGTGGTGGTGGTGAGAAGGTTGATGAAGATGGTGGTGGTGACATTGGCGGTTTTGATGACACTGATGCTGATGAAGACAATGATGGTGGTTTTGAGAATAGTGGTGGTAGAATGGTGATGGTGAGAATGGTGGTGGTGTGAATGATGGTGGTTATGAGAATGGTGGTGCAGAAAATGGTGGTGAGAATGGTGGTAAGAATGTGGTGGTGATGAGAATGATGGTGAGAATGGTGGTGGGGGTAATGGAAATGGTGGTGATGAGAATGTTGGTGGTAGTGAGAACGGTGGTGGTGATGAGAATAATTGTGAGAATGGTAGTGATGAGAATGGTGGTGATGAGAATGATGGTGAGAATGGTGGTGATGAGAATGGTGGTGGGGTAATGGGAATGGTGGTGATGAGAATGTTGGTGGTAGTGAGAACGGTGGTGGTGATGAGAATAATTGTGAGAATTATGGTCGTAAGAATTGTGGTGGTGAGAATGAGAGTGAGGATGGTGGTGATGGTAAGAATTGTGGTGAGAATGGTGGTGGTGAGAATAGTTGTGGTAAGAATGGAGATGGTGCTGAAAATGGTTGTGAAAATGGTGGTTTTGACAATGGTGGCGTTGGTTGGAATGGTGGTGAGAATGGTGGTGGTGAGGGTGGTGGTGGCGTAGAATGGTCATGAAAATGGTGGTGATGAGAATGATGATGGTGTGTTTGTGAGAATGGTGGTGGCGGTGTTGGTGAGAATGGTGGTGATAATGGTGGTGGTGAGAATAGTGGTGGTGGTGGTGGTGGTGGTGGTGGTGAGAATGGTGATGGTGGTGGTGGTGGGTGATGGTGGGTGGTGGTGGTGGTGGTGGTGGTGGTGGTGGTGGTGATGGTGGTATGAATGGTGGTGTTGGTGGTGATGGTGGTGGTGGTGGTGGTGGTGAGAATGGTGATGGTGGTGGTGGTGAGATGGTGTTGGTGGTGGTGGTGGTGGTGATGGTGGTGGTGATGGTGGTGGTGGTGGTGGTGGTAAGAATGGTGATGGTGGTGGTGGTGGTGAGAATGGTGATGGTGGTGGTGGTGGTGATGGTGGTGAGAATGGTGATGGTGGTGGCGGTGATGGTGGTGAGAATGGTGACGGTGGTGGTGATGGTGGTGGTGGTGGTGAGAATGGTGATGGTGGTGGTGGTAGTGGTGGTGGTGAGAATGGTGGTGGTGGTGGGTGGTGGTGGTGATGGTGGTGAGAATGGTGATGGTGGTGGTGGTGGTGGTGGTGGTGGTGAGAATGGTGATGGTGGTGGTGGTGGTGATGGTGGTGAGAATGGTGGTGGTGGTGGTGATGGTGGTGGTGGTGGTGGTGGTGGTGAGAATGGTGATGGTGGTGGTGGTGGTGGTGGTGGTGGTGGTGGTGGTGGTGTGGTGGTGAGAATGGTGGTGGTGGTGGTGATGGTGGTGGTGGTGGTGGTGGTGGTAGTGGTGGTGGTGATGGTGGTGGTGGTGGTGGTGGGTGGTGGTGGTGGTGGTGGTGATGGTGGTGGTGGTGATGGTGGTGGTGGTGGTGGTGTGGTGGTGGTGGTGGTGGTGGTGGTGAGATGGTGATGGTGGTGGTGGTGGTGGTGATGGTGGTGGTGGTGATGGTGGTGGTGGTGGTGGTGGTGGTGGTGGTGGTGGTGTGGTGGTGGTGGTGGTGGTGGTGGTGGTGGTGGTGGTGGTGGTGATGGTGGTGGTGGTGGTGGTGGTGGTGGTGGTGGTGGATGGTGGTGGTGGTGGTGGTGGTGGTGGTGAGTGGTGGTGGTGGTGGTGGTGGTGATGGTGGTGATATTGGTGGTGGTGGTGGTGGTGGTGGTGGTGGTGGTGGTGGTGATGGTGGTGGTGGTGGTGGTGGTGGTGATGGTGGTGGTGGTGGTGGTGGTGTGGTGGTGGTGGTGGTGGTGGTGGTGGTGGTGGTGGTGGTGGTGGTGGTGGTGGTGGTGAGAATGGTGATGGTGGTGGTGGTGGTGGTGGTGAGTGGTGGTGGTGGTGGTGGTGGTGGTGGTGGTGAGAATGGTGATGGTGGTGGTGGTGGTGGTGGTGGTGGTGAGAATGGTGATGGTGGTGGTGGTGGTGGTGGTGAGAATGGTGGTGGTGGTGGTGGTGGTGGTGGTGGTGGTGGTGGTGAGAATGGTGGTGGTGGTGGTGGTGGTGGTGAGAATGGTGGTGGTGGTGGTGGTGGTGGTGGTGAGAATGGTGGTGATGGTGGTGGTGGTGGTGGTGGTGAGAATGGTGGTGGTGGTGGTGGTGGTGGTGGTGAGAATGGTGATGGTGGTGGTGGTGGTGGTGGTGGTCATTGTGATGGTGGTGGTGGTGGTGGTGGTGGTGGTGGTGGTGGTGGTGGTGTTGGTGGTGATGGTGGTAAGAATGGTGATGGTGGTGGTGGTGGTGATGGTGGTGGGGTTGGTGGTGGTGGTGAGAATGGTGATGGTGGTGGTGGTGGTGGTGGTGAGAATGGTGGTAGTGGTGGTGGTGGTGAGAATGGTGACGGAGGTGGAGAATGATTGCGGTGAAGGTGGAATGGTGGTGGAGAATGATGGTGGAGTATGGTGGAGAAGGAGTGTGCAGAATGGTGGTGGAGAATGGTGTTGATTTACATGGAGAATGGTAGTGGTGGAGAAATGTGGTGGTAGTTGTGTAGAATGGTGTTGAGAATCATGGTGGTGAAAATGGTGATGATGGTGAAAATGGTGATGGTGGTGAGAATGGTGATCAGAATGGTGGTGGTGAGTATGGTGGTGACCTTGGGGGTGAAGGTGATTGTGGTGAAAATAGTGATGGTGGTGAGAATGGTGGTAGTGGCGGTGTTGAAAATGGCGGTGTTGTGGTGGTGGTGGTTGTGAATGCTTGTGGTGGTGGAGATGGAAAATGACAGAGAATGGTGGTGGTGGATGTAGTGGTGAAAAAGATTGTGTTGGTAGTGACACTGTTGGTGGTGGTGGTGGTCTTGATGGTGGTGGTGAAAAATGGTGTTGAGAATTGTGGTGGTGAGAATGGTAATGGTTGTAGGGAATTGTAGGGTGGTGGGGTTGATGGTGGTGGAGATAATGAGAAGGGTAGTGGTGGTGAGAATGGTGGTGATGGTGGTATTGGCGGTGACAATGGTGGTTATGGTGGTGGTATTGGCAGTGAAAATGGTGGTGGTGGTGGCAGTGAGAAAAGGGGCGATGGTAATGGTGGTGGTGGTGAAAATGGTGTTGGTGGTGAGAATGATGGTTGTGGTGTTGGTGAGAATGTGGTGGTGATGGTGGTCTGGATGGTGGTGAGAATATTTATGGTGGTGGTAGTAAAAATGGTTATGGTGGTCATGATGGTGGGAGTGTAGGTGGTGGTGGTGATGATGGTAGTGGTGAGAATGGTGGTGGTGGTTGTGGTGGTGGTGGTGAGAATGGTTATGGTGGTGGTTGTGAGAATGATGATGGTGGTGGTGGTATTGAGAATGGTTATGGTGGTGGTGGTTGTTGTGGTGGTGAGAATGATGATGGAAGTGATGATCTTGGTAATGAGAATGGTGGTGGTATTTCAATTTTTCAGTCATCCCCGCCCCCTCTTATTTATTTCCCTTATCCTTCATGTGCCCATGGACGCCTATTACCACTAGTTTTGGTCCTTGTCTCGTACCATATGTTGAAATGAGCAAGTGCTGAAATTGTGAAGTGAAATTTTTTTTTTAATCATTGTAGTCCCTGTAATTTGGACCAAATAAAGATTTATGAGTTTTAAAAAGAGCGGGGTTTAAAAAAATAGAACGGTGGTGGTTTAGGTGGTGGTGGTGGTGAGAATGGTGGTGATGGTAGTGGAGAATGGTTGTAATGGTGGTGGTGGTGGAAAATGGTTTATGTGAGAATGGCGATGGTGGTGAGAACGGTGATGGAGGTGAGAGTGGTGATGATGGTGAGAATGGTGGTGAGAATGGTGGTTGTAACAATCGTGGTGGTAGTGGCAAGGGTGGTAAAATGGTGATAGTGGTGAGAGTGGTGATGGTGGTGGTGGTGGTGATGGTGGTGAAAATGGTGATGGTGGTGGTGGTGGTAGTGGTGGTGGTGGTGTGGTGGTGAGAATGGTGATGGTGGTGGTGGTGGTGATGATGGTGAGAATGGTGGTGGTGGTGGTGATGGTGGTGGTGGTGGTGGTGGTGGTGAGAATGGTGATGGTGGTGGTGGTGGTGGTGGTGGTGGTGGTGGTGGTGGTGGTGGTGATGGTGGTGAGAATGGTGGTGGTGGTGGTGATGGTGGTGGTGGTGGTGGTGGTGGTGATGGTGGTGGTGGTGGTGGTGGTGGAGAATGGTGGTGGTGGTGGTGGTGGTGATGTGGTGGTGTGGTGGTGAGATGATGTGGTGGTGGTGGTGGTGGAGGTGGTGTGATGGTGGTGGTGATGGTGGTGGTGTGATGGTGGTGATGAAGGTGGTAGTGGTGGTGGGGGTGGATGGTGGTGGTGGTGGTGTGGTGGTGGTGAGTGTGGTGGTGGTGGTGGTGGTGGTGGTGTGGTGGTGGTGTGGTGGTGGTGGTGGTGGTGGTGGTGTGGTGGTGGTGGTGGGTGGTGGTGGTGATGGTGGTGGTGGTGGTGGTGGTGGTGGTGGTGGTGGTGTGGTGGTGGTGGTGGTGGTGTGGTGGTGGTGGTGGTGTGGTGGTGGTGGTGGTGGTGGTGGTGGTGGTGTGTGGTGGTGGTGTGATGGTGGTGGTGGTGTGGTGGTGGTGGTGGTGGTGTGTGATGGTGGTGGTGGTGGTGGTGGTGGTGGTGTGGTGGTGGTGTGGTGGTGGTGGTGGTGGTGATGGTGGTGGTGGTGGTGGTGGTGGTGATGTGGTGGCTTGGTGGTGGTGGTGGTGATGGTGGTGGTGGTGGTGTGGTGGTGGTGGTGGTGGTGGTGGTGGTGGTGATGGTGGTGGTGGTGGTGGTGGTGGTGGTGGTGGTGATGGTGGTGGTGGTGGTGGTGGTCATTGTGATGGTGGTGGTGGTGGTCAATGTGATGGTGGTGGTGGTGGTCATTGTGATGGTGGTGGTGGTGGTCAATGTGATGGTGGTGGTGGTGGTGGTAGTGAGAATGGTGATGGTGGTGGTCGTGGTGGTGGTGGTGAGAATGGTGGTGAGAATGGTGATGGTGGTGGTGGTGGTGAGAATGGTGATGGTGGTGGTGGTGGTGGTGGTGGTGGTGAGAATGGTGATGGTGGTGGTGGTGGTGATGGTGGTGAGAATAGTGATGGTGGTGGTGGTGGTGGTGAGAATGGTGATGGTGGTGGTGAGAATGGTGATGGTGGTGGTGGTGGTGGTGAGAATGGTGGTGGTGGTGGTGGTGGTGGTGGTGGTGGTGAGAATGGTGATGGTGGTGGTGGTGGTGAGAATGGTGGTGGTGATGGTGGTGGTGGTGGTGGTGGTGAGAATGGTGATGGTGGTGGTGGTGAGAATGGTGATGGTGGTGATGGTGGTGGTGGTGGTCATGGTGGTGAGAATGGTGGTGGTGGTGGTGATGGTGGTGGTGGTGGTGGTGGTGGTGGTGGTGGTGGTGGTGGTGGTGAGATGGTGATGGTGGTGGTGATGGTGGTGGTGGTGAGAATGGTGGTGGTGGTGGTGGTGGTGGTGGTGAAAATGGTGGTGGTGGTGATGGTGGTGGTGGTGGTGAAAATGGTGACGGAGGTGGAGAATGATTGTGGTGAAGGTGGAATGGTGGTGGAGAATGATGGTGGAGTATGGTGGAGAAGGAGTGTGCAGAATGGTGGTGGAGAATGGTGTTGATTTACATGGAGAATGGTAGTGGTGGAGAAATGTGGTGGTAGTTGTGTAGAATGGTGTTGAGAATCATGGTGGTGAAAATGGTGATGATGGTGAAAATGGTGATGGTGGTGAGAATGGTGATCAGAATGGTGGTGGTGAGTATGGTGGTGACCTTGGGGGTGAAGGTGATTGTGGTGAAAATAGTGATGGTGGTGAGAATGGTGGTAGTGGCGGTGTTGAAAATGGCGGTGGAGTGGTGGTGGTGGTTGTGAATGCTTGTGGTGGTGGAGATGGAAAATGACAGAGAATGGTGGTGGTGGATGTAGTGGTGAAAAAGATTGTGTTGGTAGTGACACTGTTGGTGGTGGTGGTGGTCTTGATGGTGGTGGTGAAAAATGGTGTTGAGAATTGTGGTGGTGAGAATGGTAATGGTTGTAGGGAATTGTAGGGTGGTGGGGTTGATGGTGGTGGAGATGATGAGAAGGGTAGTGGTGGTGAGAATGGTGGTGATGGTGGTATTGGCGGTGACAATGGTGGTTATGGTGGTGGTATTGGCAGTGAAAATGGTGGTGGTGGTGGCGGTGAGAAAAGGGGTGATGGTAATGGTGGTGGTGGTGAAAATGGTGTTGGTGGTGAGAATGATGGTTGTGGTGTTCGTGAGAATGTGGTGGTGATGGTGGTCTGGATGGTGGTGAGAATATTTATGGTGATGGTAGTGAAAATGGTTATGGTGGTCATGATGGTGGGAGTGTAGGTGGTGGTGGTGATGGTGGTAGTGGTGAGAATGGTGGTGGTGGTTGTGGTGGTGGTGGTGAGAATGGTTATGGTGGTGGTTGTGAGAATGATGATGGTGGTGGTGGTATTGAGAATGGTTTTGGTGGTGGTGGTTGTTGTGGTGGTGAGAATGATGATGGAAGTGATGATCTTGGTAATGAGAATGGTGGTGGTATTTCAATTTTCAGTCATCAACGCCCCCTCTTATTTATTTCCCATATACTTCATGTGCCCATGTACGCCTATAACCACTAGTTTTGGTCCTTGTCTCGTACCATATGTTGAAATGAGCAAGTGCTGAAATTGTGAAGTGAAAATTATTTTTTTTTAAATCATTGTAGTCCCTGTAAATTGGACCAAATAAAGATTTATGAGTTTTAAAAAG
>JAWQFJ010018872.1:0-7500 GCA_034096865.1 Theodoxus fluviatilis
CAGAGATACTATAGTAACTGGATAGCTGTCTGCGCGAAACGCGTCTGCCAGTGCCGTCTCGTGCAGACAACCAGGGCAGAAGCACTGCTCTCTTCCGGTCTAAGTCTGGGCAGGTTCCATTGTCCACACAGCAATAGAATGTAATGGTTATTTCTTGTACTGTGCTTTATCATCTCTATCTGAATTCAGTTGTGCAAAAACATGATGTAATTTGCGGATTGTAGAGTCAGAGGTTGAAGTTGGACTGACAATTCGTTGAATATGAAGTGTGTTCTTTGACGTAGCGTCTGCTTAACAGCACAGTGGAACCATTCCAGCTATATATCCAGCGTCTGTGGGATTAAGAGGGTTTTGACACAACATGTCAGGAAATAACTGTGCAATTGTTGGATGTGGAGCCTACACAGGCCGAAATAGAGGGCTGTCGTTCCACAGAATAATAACACAACGATCCTGAATGGGAGCGAGCAGATCCTCCCTTTGCGAGTCTTCGCGGGTTAGCGCCAGTGGCGGTATGCGCGCGTCAGACAGCAGACGACGTATGTTCTCACATGTACTGACTGCTATGCCGCTATGAAGAAGACAAGTGGAGTGCAATGGTGCTCAGCATTTCACATACGTTTAAGAAACGTTTAGCAGCAGTATCTCTGACTTGCAACACCATCCTACTTATTAAAAAATATTTTCTGATTCATAATATCATTGTCAACTGACTTCATGAAGCGTCGACTCGCTCTTTGTCTCTCGTGTAAATAATATCTCGGTCATAAATGTTACACTCATCTACACTGTCCGAGCTAATGTAGGTATAGATTGACAGTTATGTATAATATACTATTTCAATGTTCATTCCTTCTTTTCAATTACTTATTCTAATTAAATGCTGCGTATTTTCCTCAAGTATCTTCTCGATTAGCTGCTCCATTCTGTAGACATCGGAAACCGGAAATGATCTTTGCCAGAACTAAGGCGGAGCGGTGCAGCCAGCACTGCGACTATATTTAGACTATCCACTAAGAGGTCAGTCAGCAGTCCATTTATTATAGTGTCTCTGGACCAAGGCAGAACTCCCCCCATCCGAACCTTCCTCGAGGAGGAGCTAAGACCACCAAGCAGTGCAAATGAATGGGGAGGACGTGGAAGTCAAAACTGGATACCTTGTTTATCCACGGAGCATATTGTCCTGACCTTTGCTTTGTTTTCCTTCGCCCTAGCTGCCAGTACTCGATGGGTAAGGTGGGGAAGGCAGGGCAAAACGTTGCTGGCTCATTGGATCCGGGTTGCGCGCCCCAGGGGAGACCGTATATCCCTGCTCCGAGTGTCTGGGAGTCCGAGCTGCCAAAATACCATAGCTGGCTGGCTTCCAGAGCCTCCAGGGAACACCTACCTTTGGCGGCAGCTGTCCGCAGAGAGCGTGCCTTCGTCCCAGACCTGACTGCGGCCGTGATTACGGTGATGGTAATGATGATAATTATCCGGGAGATGGCGTTGCAGGTGACTGAAAGGAGGAGGCGGAGACAGTAGGAGCTGCTGCGCTGATGCTTGTTCTGTACCTGCCGCGAAGGTGAAGGGCATAGGGTTAACGATGACAGTGATGCTGACTGTCGAGGCGACACTGTGGTGGCTCGGTGATGATAGCAGCTATGGTGAAATAGACGAGGAAAGTATACGGACTATGAACCAAGTCAGAAGCAGGAAAAAAAAGTAGGGTACTGAGGCAAAACAAGGAGAAACACGGAATAAAATCATGACAAGATAATAGTTACCAACGATATTTGATTCTTGTAAACTGTCTTCTGTCAGTGTCCTCAGGATTTAAGTTCGTCCTGAGAACGGCGGAGCTTGTGGGACCATGATGGGCTCGCACGCACGCACGCACGCACGCACACACACACACACACACAATTCACACTCGTACACGCACGCGAGCGCTCGCACACATGCACACTCGCACACAGGTTTAATCGCTCATACGCACACTCTCACACACACATGCACACATCTCACATTTTGCCCTTGCACACGCTTGTGAAATGCCTGCAAGGTTTTATACATTTAGACAGAAAACATTTAGCGCATTCTTTCGCTGAAACATTGTGAATTATTTCTTTTTAAAATGTTGTTCATGACAGATAAAAATCCTAATTAGTGCAAAGCAACATTGTACTATTTTCTGTTTTGCGCTCTTTCTTAACAATTCTTGGCTCAGTTTTATAAAGGATAATTGCGTTTCACTTTGTAAGCACCTAGCATTACTCTGGGATGATTTAAGTGAAATAAAAGAACGAAGACATACTCCATACACCAATATGTTGAAGAAGAAATAGAGTCTTGCAGTAACAAAGAAGGTCCGAAATAATGATCTGTGTCGACATGAACTTGTACTTCTTGTTGACGTCAGCGCACGGCGATTATCACGAAGTCTCCTCTTCAAAGAACGCCATGAACAACACTGTTATTTATGATCGATTTGTGAAAACTTTCCGCGATGCTTTACTCGGCAGCAATCTCACTGTGGTCATACCGACACGTTCTTTACGTCACATCTTGACCCCACTACCGTACATTCCCCAAGTCTCGGCATGGAATGAATGACGTCACCTATCGACCCTTTGCGAGCTTCTCACGAAACGGAAGTGACGCGAGGGCCTTATTTCCTGACGTCACAGGCCACTGGTTCCTTTGGCTGGGAAACCTCGACAAGTCACGCACTCTTCGAGATTTATCCCGACAATGATCCCCGTTTTGGCTTCCACCTCCACATCACTCTGAAGCTAATCCGTTGGAGGCACGAGAAGGAGCAAGCCAAGCACGGAGAGGAGGACGCTGCAGTCCCCGGCGTCCCTCTCGGCCTCCCTGTGTGGAGTGGGATGAGGGATGAGGAGGACCAGGGAGAAGGATGAGAGAGCGAGGAGAGTACACGCTTCTCGTCAGATTGACTTTGCCAAGGATACAGGGGGAATCCGCCGCTCGTGCCCCCAGCATTCCTCCCGTAGACACGCCTTCCCCGCTCCGGCAGCACGCGCGCCTTCCCGCCAAGCTGTTTGTCAAAGAGCGCGGTGGAGGAATTGGTTTGAGGGAAAAGCTGAGACAGCGTTATCAAAAAGTATGACGTGCAAGCACTTTGCTCACGACGAAAGCTTTTGCTTAGTTCATGAAGGCAAGATCTTTAGGTTATAAAAACTACTTCATAGAATTGATAAGATTGTATATCAGTGAAGGATGACTTTCTTGCGTTCCTACTGACTCTTTCTCGTTTTTACCAAATACTCCAGTGGTCTCACAATGACGTGCCATTAAATAGCATGACATTCCTCAAGTTTACCCCATGAGAAAGTTGTAGCTATTTTTAAATCGACAAATATGGAAGTGAAACTCGACAGCAGTTTGTACTTTGTCATCAACTTTTTTTCATGCCTTGCCGAAACATGGACACTGCACTTATACTGTATTCTACAGGATTTAGAATGGGATTTGAATATAGTTGTCTTGTTTAATGTAGTTTATCTAGACCCTCGCAAGTTTATCCATCATATGCACTATTTTTTTATCTCAGAACGAGATTTTAATTAGGCTTTTCCAAATCTTTTTGGCCGAGTCATCAGTTTTCTGGAAAATGAAATAAAAAGAACTCATCGAATCGCGCTTGTTGGAAGCCACACTTTGCCAGACGCCTCGATCGGGAAATCTCGAGAAATCTCGCGCCACCGGCACGTCTCACATAAGAAAAGAAGATAATGACGTAAGCACGGTGGACCGGAAGCACGTAGCTGTTGTTATGGAGACGCGTGGCGCCACGGGCTGACGGCACCCGATTGGTTGCCTGCCCAATATTTCCTCGACCTTCGTCACGGAGTTGATTTCGAACCCATGGCATGGTTCTGTCTTGGCGGCAGAGCTCAGCTGAAGTACGTGTATGTCACGTCATTTTCTTGTGAAGATTATACAAGGGCTTTCCCTCCTCCGCAAGCAGTTTATGGGAGTGGAGATTATCTAAGAGTAGGGTAACTGGGTCTGTGGAGTCAAGTGGGCATGCACGTGGCTGCATGTATGAATGTGCTCGCGCACGTGCGTGTGTGTGTTATGTCTGTTGGTGTGTGTGCGTATGTGTATGTGTGTAAGTGTGTAGGGGCTCTGTGGCCGAGTGGTTAGCGCGCTGGACCTACAGTCGCTTGCGGCCAGTGGGTACGGCGTTCGAAGCTGCGCGGTTCTCAGGGTTGCATTCTTGAGCAAGATGCTTAACTCGCAATGCTTCTCCCCACCCAGGAGTAAAACCGGGTACCTGTGAGGGCAATGTTGGCAAAATGTAGTGCAATTAACCCTTGTATGCGGCCAAGCGCCAGCATCGGGTTGGAATACTCCCCAAGGAGCGGAGTTGGTGCGGGTACCTGACTGTGTGCGTCTGAAATGTCTGTCACTATGTTTGTTGTGAGGGACCAGTGACGATTGATCAAGATGCCCAGTGATCAGGGGGTAAAGTGTAAAGCGGTTTGAGACCCAGACAAATGGTGTAAGTCGCTATATAAAATCACACCTTTACCTTTTTATGTGTGCGTGCGTGCGTGTGTTTTGTGTGTGTGTGTTTGTGTGTGTGTTTGTGTGTTTGTGTGTGTATGTGCGTGTGTGTTTGTGTGTGTGTGTGTGTTTTGTGTGTATGTGCGTGTGTGTATGTGTGTGTGTTTTGTGTGTATGTGTGTGTGTGTGTGTAAGTCGCTATATAAAATCACACCTTTACCTTTTTATGTGTGCGTGCGTGCGTGTGTTTTGTGTGTGTGTGTGTGTGTGTGTGTGTGTGTTTGTGTGTGTGTTTGTGTGTTTGTGTGTGTTTTGTGTGTATGTGCGTGTGTGTGTGTGTTTTGTGTGTATGTATGTGTGTGTGTTTTGTGTGTATGTAGTGTGTGTGTGTGTGTGTGTGTGTACATGGTGCACCATCAAAACTGGTATCCTTTTTTTCCAATGTACATCTATTCTCAAGCATGCCTTAATGTGAACTGCGCATGTGAATGCCTGCAAGTTGTATGTTTGTTTGTTTCTGTGCGCATGCGTGTTATTGTTAGTATGTGAAGGATTGATCAAGCCGCCCAGTGATCAGGGGGTAAAGTGTAACGCTGTTTGAGATCTATGTAGACAAAGGTGATTAGTCTCTGTATAAAACCACTTCTTTAATGTGGGCGTACGTGAGTGAATAAATGCGCAAGTAAGCGTGTGTTTGGAGGTTGGTTTACTCCTTAGCTCTGTGAAGATTCCCTGCAAGAAAACTGACACTCGCGCTCGTAAACACTCAAACTTTAAAAAAACTCATCACGCTTCAGATCACTATTCGCGGCAACTGGAGGGAGGAGGGGCGGGGGGGGGGGGGGGGGGGGGGAGGTTGTGGTTTCGTGGAACGTCATCAACAGCCCTGTACAGGGAATGCTGGGACGGGTCAACCTTCACTTCCATCAAAGCAAGGCAGTTGCACGGACCTCAAATCAAGCTCGTGCCCTCTAATGGTGAAGTTTCCCGCCTGGCGCCCATGTGGCCAGGCAGTGCTCATCCACCCGTAGTGAGGTCTGATGAGCCTTGCAGGTCTTGGCCTCGGTATTTGGAGGGGGAGGGTGAAAAACCCGAGAATGACCTGGCTTTGAGTCAGCCAATCACGAGCCTTGAAAATGGACGCCGCTACGTGACCCAGATTTTGCACTCGGCTCGCACTCAGCTGCGCAAATGTTGTGCTCCGCGTGATTCGGGTGTAATACTGCCAAGAAACGTCGTTTAGCTTAAGATTACACCCGAATCACGTGCACCGTTAAGGTGCATGGAGTACAGTACCGCCGAGCAAGACGTTTGTCACAAAACACAGATACATTAATGCGGCCGGATCCTAGCATAACTCCCCGGGCGTGCGAAGTCAGTCAGGCGGAGTGGCGGGTGCGGTCAAAGGTCAGAATAACCACCGACTTCGACCATTTCAGCCTTATTCATGAGCCACGTCATTCTCGGGATTGTCGTGGTGGGGGGGAGGGGAGGGAGGAGATTAGGAGAGAAAGGAAGCGTGGAAAAAGAACTAGAGAGAAGGCGTGTAGAGGAGGAGGAGAGGACGACGACGACGAAGAGGAGAAGGAGGACGACGAGGAAGATGAGGATGACGAGGAGGAGGAGGAGGAGGAGGAGGAGGAGGAGCAGCAGCAGCAGCAGCAGCAGCAGCAGGAGGAGGAGGAGGAGGAGGAGGAGGAGGAGGAGGAGGAGGAGGAGGAGGAGGACGGAAACGACGAGGACGACGAGGACGACGGGGACGACGAGGACGAGGTGGTGGTGGTGGAGGACGAGACATAAGAGGAGGAGGACGAGGAGGACGTAGGAGGAGGGGGGAGATAGAGAGAGAGAGAGAGAGAGAGAAAAAGAGAGAGAGAGAGGGATAAAGAGGGAAAGAGAAAGAGATTGAGAGAGAAAGAGAGAGGAGAGAGAGAGAAAAAATAGAGAGAAAATGATAGAAAAAGGAAAGAGTAACAGATATAGAGAGAGACAGAAATAATAACGGATAATGTTTGTCTGCCCGCGCGCGCGCGCGCGTGTGTATGTGTGTGTGTGCGTGTGTGTGACAGAGACAGAGAAAGAGAAAGAGAGAGGCAGAGATAGAGAGAGAGATAAAGAGAGGGATAAATAGAGAGATAAAGAGAGGCAGACTTTATTGGTTTATCGACTCGGTACCTGATTCCCCAGTGCCTCCAGACGGTTAATTGACTTCGGGATCAGTGGCAGTCTGTGCACTCAAACGCTAAGGCATTCAGGCAACTAGACAGCAAAAATATCTCGAGTCAAGATGACGGGAGGAGATGAAGACTTCAGTGTTTGAGACCTGAGCCCAGACTTGTTGTTCCGTTAGCTTTGAACGTATTGTTCCTGTCTTTGTAGATGATCTGCGGGTTATGCCTTTGGTCAATAATGGGATTAATTAAGAAATTAATAGCTTTTACACTACAATGTGCAGAAGTTCTTAAATGGCCGTCTTTGACTTTCAGACAATTATATGTTGTGATTGGTTTTTTGTTGAGCAAATCTTCACATCCTCATAGTTTGCAAAATACGATTATGGTGGAAATGACAGGAAAACTGTTCCTCTGACGAAAGAATGATTTGATATAAAAGTGATAGTGATGGCAGACAGCCAATAACGATTGCAATCAAGTGTAGCTTTGACAGAAAGAGTGATTAAGGTCAGTCACATGCAACCATCACACAATGGAATTTTTAAACAAAAGATGCGTACAATGACGATACTACATGAGGATACTGTTCCATACTTGTAAAGGTCCTGGGATAGCTCTCGGGACAAAATGTTGGTACGGATGTGATAATTTGCCATCTTGTATGGTGTAGGCTTCAGTAGTCTTTAATAAAGGGATGGCCATTGTGAATGCCCTCCTGCAACGAACTCTCTTTTCAATAAAGAGCCTGCTATTCAGTTAACATTTTGCTTTCATTGCCGGCAGTTCTATCGCAGAACACCTACTTCGCTTG
>JAWQFJ010018872.1:15000-25000 GCA_034096865.1 Theodoxus fluviatilis
GATTCGTCGGGGATTGTGGGAAAATACACGCACCTCCGTGCCGCACGAACTGCCCGATTCGGGAGTGACCTCGGGACAGTGTACTTGGTTACATCCTGATCTATGAGCGCCATTCCTCCCATCTTTGCGGTACAAAACTTTGCATGGGAAAACTGTGCATGCCCTTGGTGATGATGAGCTTGTCACATGCATCAGTATTGCCGGAGTCTTTGAAAGGGTGTAAAGTGTAACGCGTGGTTTTTTTCCACACCCAGACATGGGTGAAGTTGCAAGACGTAGAAACCATCTTTAAGTTTCATCGTCACCGTTCTGCCATTTTCGCCGCCTCCATCGGCATCGGCTGTGATTTTGGTCGTCGTCGCCATGCCACCAATGCTGCCATAACACTCTGTCATCTCCTCACTATCACGACCAAACGCACCATAAACGCAACCACGACCACCACCACCATCTCAGTCACCAGTGCCACTACTAGCAGTAGCAGCAGCAGCAGCAGCTACATCTTCATCATCACCATCATTGTCATCTTCATCGTTAGCGTCATCGACGTCATCGTAGTCGTCGTATTCGTCATTACCATTCACATCGTCGCATTCTCGTTGCTATCGTCCTTGTCGCCCTAAATAAAGGTAAAGATAAAGGTACTCTTTTGTATATTGCGACTTTCCACCCATTGATGGATGCTCAAACCGCACACAATTACCCCCTGGTCATCGGGCTACTAAATCCGTTCCACGCATTGCGTGCGCAGACAGTTTGCGCACTTTTGAGGTCCTCTTTTCTACTTCCTGTGCATCTGCGAATAAAGAATCACGTCCAAGGCCCATCACTGGCCTGTATTTTTCCAAGTGAACGGAAGGCAGCGTTGACGATCCAAACGGTTCATTACGTCGTGGAAATCCTGCACAATCGTAGCGCGCTATCTGTTTCCGGATCGTGCGTTATCCGCACGGCATTGTCAACGCAGTCGGCTGTTACTCACGCTTACAATGAGGGCACTGGAACACGGAACACGTAATTTCCACAGGAGTGATGGGCAAAACCTATAGCGTGGTGCCACAGGGGGTTAGAACTCCTCTCGTTCAGCCCTGCTGGCGTTCCGAAGAGAGGAGTGGAAAGCCAGGAGGCTATTATGAATTGATAAAGCTATCTGCTGCGCTGCCTGTTGTTCAGGTGAAGAGTACCACCGACAGGATGTGTTTAGTTTGATTTATTTGAGAGGCTTGCCTCGTATATTTACCGCGTCTGTTCATGGCAAGCGTTTGGTTGATTCGACCAGGAGGGTTACAAAGTGCCCAGCGTTGCTCTGCAGTAAATACGTTGGGAGAGGCTGCTTTGAGCTGGTTAGGATGGAATCAGGAAAATGGTAGCAGTATTGTGTGACTGCAGACTCTACATGTAATTGTAAATACAGCTTCAAAAGAACAGGTCACTCATGCCATCTTATAGCCAAAACATAATCAACCATGTAGGGGTGGGAAGTGGGATGGGAAGTATTGTTATGTCTTGGAATTGTTTTTAAGTTAAGGGACGAAAGGCCATTTCTGCTTCGTACTTAAACATTTCATTCCTAAGTGTAATGCATCACGAGATTTAAATAAATGGGTTTACTAGTCTGTCCACACTAGATAATCTATTTTTTGTTTCTTTCAGCTCGTAGGCATACCTCTGTATCCAATATTTCCTCATGAGAAAGCTGTCGCAAAAAATATTCATGGAAACATAGAATGTCAGTCTGGCTTTGCGATCAGGCTATGGTGCAAAACAACAAAATTGAAAATAATGACTCGTGATTTCATCAAGCTACAATGAAAAGCATGCGAAAAAAAGCTAATTTTACCATGTTTTTGAGCGAGAAATTTCTATCTACGCAAGTGGAAAGGACAACATTTTCTTTCTCTGCAAAAACACACTTCATGCGCTAGGACAAGACATACACATTAACAGGGAACACTTTTATTCCCATTTCCACCTCGCCCTATCCCCTGAGCACTGCAGAAAACGAGGGTCGCAGCCTTTCAGGTCCAGTTCAATAACTCACTGCAGACACGCGCTCTTTTCACTCTTTCTCCAGAGGCATTCTCCGTGAAGAGGAGAGGACCCGGTGGAACAGAAGGGAAAGTTCAACAGAGCCATTTGAATGCAATTTCCTCTCTCGCCCTCTCCACTGCATATTGCGGGCTGGACGCTTGCAGCTCTGAAATTTCATTTCCTCGCAGCTCAAGAACGCGCTTTACGTCGTCATTAGAATATGTGGGTCGCACAGTAGAGGGCATGGCAATGAATAAATGAATACACGGCTCCTGAGCGAGGTGGAGACAAACGGTTTTGTGAAGGAGTTCATTGGGTAGAAAGGTTTTAGAATAGTTTGCTCGTGAAAACTTGCCAGGAGAAAAGTTTTTGAAAGGTTGTCAAGTACGATTCAAACGTTTGTTTCAAGCATTAATCGACTTATGTGCCAGATGACTGCAGTTTGTTTTTCTAGTCTCCCCCCCCCCCTTTATTTGCTCAAGAGACGCCGCACCGCAATAGGAAGATTGACATCCTCCTCCACCTCCGTCATCCTACATCCTTCCCCTCGTGTGAACTGGGCCAGCATGAAGTCTGTTTATTTGAAGAGCAAATGCAAGGTCATGATCACCACTTGCATTGCCATAATTGGGCTGACATGATATGCACCGATTTGCATCGATATTGCAGAAGTATGACGTAATCTCTGCCTCGAACTAGCACCGTTTTCTCAGAGTGAACAGCGCCAGCGCACGTTGAAGTGTGTAAGTGACAGTCAGGGCGAGGAATGGAGGTGAACCCGGTGGAGGTGGGGGCGTAGGTGGCGGAGGAACTCTCAAATAGCATTGCAGAGGCATGTCGGTGATCTGCGATGATGGCGATAAAGGTCAGCCGTTGCAATGCATGGGCTTCGCTGGTGGTGGACCTCTTACCCTGATTAATTCTGAGGCCGATCCGTGACCCCACCCTCGTGACCAGTGTTGACCAATGATAATCGCATGAGAGGTCACGTGTTGACCACCGAGGCATGTCGGGAAGCTCTTTGCTATGTTGTCTTTGCTGTGGCAGAGAAATACGAGTTTCGCGTCAGGGTAAGTGTAAGGAGACATCAGTGCGAGAAATAAAGCAGATGCATCTCAAGATGCTTGTAGAAATATCCGTCTTTTCGGTTTGTTGAAACCCGCATACTTTCAAAGTGAATGACATAAGTGCAATATAGCAAAAAGCTTTATTGGAACGACTGGTGTTAAAGGAATGCATACTAGGGATCCCAGAGCCAACCCGACAGTATAAGGGTGCAATCAGCACCCGTAGCGAAATTGAATGATTGAATTAAAAAAAGAATAAATGAATAAATAAACGAACGAACGAAGAAACGAACGAACGAAGAAACGAACGAACGAATGAGTGAACAGATGAGTGAACAGATGAGTGAACAGATGAGTGAACAGATGAGTGAACAGATGACTGAACAGATGAGTGAACAGATGAGTGAACAGCTGCGTGAACAGATGAGTGAACAGATGAGTGAACAGATGAGTGAATGGAGTTTTACGGCCTATCAGTGTTTGCCGGCTCTTTAAGGCCGTTGATCACGAAAATCACTGGAACTGGTCAAAGTAAGAGCAAGTCAATTCTCGATTTCCCTACTCATTCACCTGTTTACCACTCGCATATGGGAGACACAGTGGATCTCTTCTTTCCCTCAACCCAGAGGAGATGCGGCACGCAGAACCTGCCTACAGAGCATCCGTCTTGCGTATCTGTCCACAATCAGCATTCCATTGGCTGCTGAGCGTGGTGTGGTGGTGGACCAGCATGTGCGTAGGAGCGAGATTGATGTCTGGATTAAAATCCCAATCCACTCCTCAGGACAGCGTCTGCTTTGCGCGTCTGTCAGTCCGTGACTCGTTCGCTGGTCTAAAAAAAATGGCTGCCGCAGCAGAGTCCGCGGTTGGAGATGACTGATGAAATCAAATGCGTTATCTGCTTTTCTCAAGACAATTACATACAGAGGTAGCGAGCGACGAGAGCGGGGGAACTGCCGGGAGAGCGTCCTTCGGGAAAGAGGCATTTTGTGTGCCATCTGTGTTTATGTTTCGGCTGTGTAATGAACCGCGAGCCCTCAGTAGGGTTTCCCAGAGGCAATCCTACGCATCACACGCAGTCCTCTCGCAGAACTAGAGGCGCGATTCGTTTTGATTTGTTTGGTGTTGGTAAGCTCAAAGATGAGCGCATTCTAGTCTACTAGAACAGTTCATATCACGTGATGGAACTAATCCGTCCGGAATATTAATAAGGAATATTGATTAGGTCACACGAGAGGCTTGCGGGATAGCACTCTGCTCCCTGACACACGCCGTTAAAGTAGTTCTAAGACTATTTCGCTCAAAACGCATAAATTACACTTGGTGAGGCAATAAACAAGCGTTTATTCGATGAAATAAATGTTTGTGTTGAAATGGAAACAAGTTTTGATATCTGAATGATTTATGTAAAAAGTGGAAATAATAGAATCCAGAACAAGCTGTTTTTGGCACAGTGCTGTAATGCGAAGGGTCAAGTCTATTACGCATTCATTGTGAACTGCGCCAGAGTTACTACTGACTCGGGTTCACAGAATGAGATGAGCGCTTACGGCTAGCGCCTATGTGAACGGGTTCGATTAGGAAAAACGTGTTGGGCCTCGCGAGCGCTCGCCGTGACCACTCGCCGTGACCGCTCGCCGTGACCGCTCGCCGTGACCACTCGCCGTGACCGCTCGCCGTGACCGCTCGCCGTGATCGCTCGCCGTGATCGCTCGCCGTGACCGCTCGCCGTGACCACTCGCCGTGACCGCTCGCCGTGACCGCTCGCCGTGACCGCTCGCCGTGACCGCTCGCCGTGACCGCTCGCCGTGACCGCTCGCCGTGAGCGCTCGCCGTGAGCGCTCGCCGTGACCGCTCGCCGTGACCGCTCGCCGTGACCGCTCGCCGTGACCGCTCGCCGTGACCGCTCGCCGTGACCGCTCGCCGTGACCGCTCGCCGTGACCGCTCATTTTTGAACTCTTCTTTTTCGGAATGAAACGCGCCTCTGGTCCCGCGAGAGGGTCACGTGATGCGATGGGATTGCTTCTAAAGCCGGTTCTTCACTGGTGTTTGCCAAGTCTTGGCAAATACTGGCCAAGTATTTGGTCTAAATTTGCCGGATCTTGGGATGTATTCGCTGAATATTGCTCAAGTGGTCGGGTTCTTCATTGGTTTTCGCCAAGACTTGGTAATGCCAATAACTATTGGCGCGAGATATAAGTGAGATTGCCTCAGAGCACAATGGCGGGAAAAATGTCGCTTAATTTACATTTACATCCATTGCACACTTACGGTATGGGCAAGGTGCCGATCGATGCCATATTACAAATGTTCTTTGTTTGCAAGATCTTGGCTTGGTTTCGTCAAACTATTAAGAAACTAAAGATTTGCCAAGACTTGACGCAATTGTTGCCGAATGTTTGCCAATAAGTAATTTACCAAGACTTGATGAATATTAGCCATGATTTATTTGTTAATTAATATCAGGTTTAAGAAACTTGCTCTGTGGCGCGTTTCCTAGGACTAGGACACGCTAGCAAAGTTAGCCAAAGGCAGTCTAGCTGAGGCGCGTTTTCTAGGACTAGGATATGCTATCAAAGTTAGCCAAAGGCAGTCTAGCTGAGGCGCGTTTCCTAGAACTAGGACACGCTAGCAAAGTTAGCCAAAGGCAGTCTAGCTGAGGAACGTTTCCTAGGACGAGGATATGCTAGCAAAGTTATCCAAAGGCAGTCTAGCTGAGGAACGTTTCCTAGGACGAGGATATGCTAGCAAAGTTATCCAAAGGCAGTCTAGCTGAGGAACGTTTCCTAGGACGAGGATATGCTAGCAAAGTTATCCAAAGGCAGTCTAGCTGAGGCGCGTTTTCTAGGACTAGGACACGCTAGCAAAGTTAGCCAAAGGCAGTCTAGCTGAGGCGCGTTTTCTAGGACTAGGATATGCTATCAAAGTTAGCCAAAGGCAGTCTAGCTGAGGCGCGTTTCCTAGAACTAGGACACGCTAGCAAAGTTAGCCAAAGGCAGTCTAGCTGAGGAACGTTTCCTAGGACGAGGATATGCTAGCAAAGTTATCCAAAGGCAGTCTAGCTGAGGAACGTTTCCTAGGACGAGGATATGCTAGCAAAGTTATCCAAAGGCAGTCTAGCTGAGGAACGTTTCCTAGGACGAGGATATGCTAGCGAAGTTATCCAAAGGCAGTCTAGCTGAGGAACGTTTCCTAGGACGAGGATATGCTAGCAAAGTTATCCAAAGGCAGTCTAGCTGAGGAACGTTTCCTAGGACGAGGATATGCTAGCAAAGTTAGCCAAAGGCAGTCTAGCTGAGGAACGTTTCCTAGGACGAGGATATGCTAGCAAAGTTAGCCAAAGGCAGTCTAGCTGAGGCGCATTTCCTAGGACGAGGATATGCTAGCAAAGTTAGCCAAAGGCAATCCAGCTGAGGAACGTTTCCTAGGACTAGGATATGCTAGCAAAGTTAGCCAAAGGCAATCCAGCTGAGGTGCTTGTCGTTTCAAAAGGCATCAAAAACATGTTTAAAAATAAGCGCGCGCGTCGAGCTCCTTCGAGGACAGGTTCAATTAGGGAAAAACACTTTCCGAGAGCTCGTTGAGAGCACCCATCTCAGAAAATTTTTCTTTTTAACCTTTCGAAACGAAGCATGCCTCAATCGGATTGCCTTTGATTAACTTTGCAAGGAATCCCTTCTACTAATGGGCCATACAGTGGACTCGTCCGAGGAAAGGGGTACAGACCCTGCTCGGCTGGCGGGCTACGGCATCTGACGCGCTGCGTTTTTTACATAGGTGTTTATCAGAGATTAAAATTTTCAGGCTTTTCAGGTTTTTCAGCTTTTTTGGGGTCAGTTATCCGGACTTTTTAGAGGGTTCCGATGTTTTTTTTCGCGAGACCGTCTTGTGGATCATTATGTTGACCAAAATGGGGATCCGAAGAAAAAACTGGCGTCCCAACCATTTTGTTGCATGCCTTCCAAAGCGACCTGAAGCTAGATGTTCCCAGTCCACTAATCAGGCTCACAATGCAAGAGCTGAGAAAAGAAAAGCTGTTGACATTAGAGACTTCCTCCCCCCCCCCCCCCCCCCCCCCCCAAAAGCCAAGTTAGAAGATAATCCATGGTTTCATGCCAAGTGTTGCAGGCTTTCCACTAAAATTGCCAGTTCCTGTACTTCTCCAGCAAGCCCACTAAAGTTGTCGGTGAAACAAGTAAGTGATAGTCGTGCCTCCTAGTCCCGTGCTTCGCCGCTTCAATATTGCATACCCGAAAAAAAGTTCTGGGTTTTTTTGGTTACCCACTTTTCATCCCTGGTTTATGCTCGAAAGAGCGCCGAATCGCCTTGACGTCTGCTACAATTATGATATTCATCAAAACTGAGTTTAACTGAAAGCGCATTGTGTACACCAGCTTGTCAATTATTTACACTTTATTGTCATTCTGTGGGCGGAATAACCATCCAAGATTGTGTATGTGAGCTAGCGAGCACCTAATAAGTTGGTTCTCATTCTGTGTGGGAGTCACTGCGAATTAAATGACCAACATCGCACCCATTTCCTCGTATGAATCCTCTAGCGTGGCCCACTAGAGGAAGGGATTCCATTTGCTAGCCTGTCCTAGTCCTGAGAAACCTGCCGCTGTACTTGCCCCGTCGTCTCCCTTGCCACAACACTGCACACGTGGTGACATGGGCTGCAGCCCCTCAGCAACCCTCTCCACAAATGAATGTAGACGGAGCCTGTGGGTCGGAAGATGACGACGAAAAGGGTTGATGCATTTCAAAAAGATAAGCTCAGGCGCCCCATTAAACGTCAGAACACTTTGTCAGAAGTTTGCATGACGTCTGTCCTCTTAAAAGAAAATCCCTGAATTTAACAATATGAACCTATAGTCTTCAGGTCAATCTTCGAACCGCTCATTAATATTTACTACGTATTTGGCTCTGTGATAGAAGGAGGGGCTGTTACAAACGTAACGACGACATAGAAGGAAATTTGCCAATCCATGGATGATGTTGGTTATTGGCAGGATTACCAGTTATCGGTCCTTACCGTGAAACTCATTGCTGGTGAGTGTTTGGGCTAGACTTTTCATTAAATGTGCTTTCAGCACACATAAATAGATTTATGGGGAGATATCCGCTGACTCGGCCGAGGAAGAGGGAGAGAGAGAGAGAGAGAGAGAGAGAGAGAGAGAGAGACGGAAAGACAGAGAGACAGAGAGAGAGACACAGAGAGAAACAGTAAAGGCAGAGATGGAGAGAGGGAGACAGACAGAGAGAAACAGTAGAGGCAGAGATGGAGAGAGAGAGAGAGAGAGAGAAACAGTAGAGGCTGAGATGGGGAGAGAGAGAGAGGAAGAGAAAGAGAGTAGAGGTAGAGATGGGGAGAGAGAGAGAGAGAGAGAGAGAGAGAGAGAGAGAGAGAGAGAGGGAGAGAGAGAGACAGAGAGAGACGGAAAGACAGAGAGACAGAGAGAGAGACAGAGAGAGAGAGACACAGAGAGAAACAGTAGAGGTAGAGATGGAGAGAGAGAGAGAGAGAGAGACAGTAGAGGCAGACAGGGGAGAGAGAGAGAGAGAGAGAGAGAGAGAGAGAGAGAGAGAGAGAGAGAGAGAGAGAGATGGAGGGGGGATGCTAGAGGGAGAAATAACTATCGATCTCTCGCTTTACGGTGTCCGTGGACATCGTTGCAGGTTTCATTCCAATGTGGTTTTCATAAAATTTATTTCAAGACGAGTGTGCATTCGACAAGCGATGATTTCCGTTTCTGTCAGTACCTGTGTTCTTTGTCCACCTGATCAGTGTAGTGCTCGAGTTTTTTTTCTTTAATCAACTCTCTTAAAAACAACAAAGTCACTATTTATTTTTCAATGTGAGGTGTTGTTTTTGTCGTGTTAGCTCGCATGGTTTAAAGATAACTGGTCTCGTCATCTGTTGAAATTATTCCATTCGCCCCTAGAAGAAGCTTTTTCTGTCATTTAACGTAGACGTTATTTTCACGCACACGTGTTTTTTCCCTTATTGTTGACTCCAGTTACATTTGGGGAAAAAACACACCCTTTTGAAATAGTTTTATGACTACATTTTATGGCAATGCATGTGAATGTAAATGTGTCTGTGCATGTGCGCACATGCATGCGCGCGCGACTGTGTGCATGTGAGAGTGTGTGTGTATGTATTTGTGCGTATGTGTGTGTGTATATGTGTGTGTGTGTATATATATGTGTGTGTGTGTGTGTTTACGTGCGTGCGTGCTAACGAGCTTGCTAAAATGCGTGCTTGTGTGTATGCATGTGTGCGCGCGCGCGTGCGTGCGTGAATGTGATTTAGGTCCAAAGTTCACTTCAAAAAGAAGTGAATGTTTGGGAAACAATATTCAAATCAAAACTTGAAGAGAACGTAGCTAGAACGAGAGATAAAGATCGGGAAACTCGTTGACCTAAGACATGCATAAGTAGATATTCCAAATCAATTCATGTCCGTTCACTCTATTATCAGCCCAAAATGGTGGTCAATCACATGAGGAAAATTTGATTTTCATAATCTCACCGTTAAGCCTTGCAGGTAACAGGGTGTTTCGATAACCTCAGGCAGCCCCAAATCCCTGCTCACGTGGTTGAAATCTATTCGGGCTGACCCCTGAACTGCTGACGCTTCTCCATCATTCCGGTCCGTTTTTCCCATGTACAAGTTTTATAACTTGACGCATCCAAGTCGAGGCTGAGGACAAACTGAGATATATGATACTGCATGGCTGATCGTGTTGCAGTGTGGTTGGCTTGGTTCGGGCAGTGCCGTGTGCAAACCATTATAGTCAGTTGAGAAACAAAACCTTGGTTAGTTCGAATTAATGGATTGCGGACGAGTTCGCAGGCGATCTGTTTGTACCCAATACATGCATGTAACTCCCCCATC
>JAWQFJ010018873.1:2500-32500 GCA_034096865.1 Theodoxus fluviatilis
ACGCCCGGTCTGCCCGGACGCCCGGACGGACGCCCGGACGAGCGGACGGACAACACGGCTGACCTAGTATAAAAGTATAACATGTGTACTACAATGTTGTGAAGTTTGGAAGAGTTATCTTCCATAGTTCAGGGTCAAGGTCACTTCAAAATATGTATACAATCCAGCTTTAAAGAGCTCCTGTGACCTTGACCTTGAAGCAAGGACAATCAAACTGGTATCAAAAGATAGGGATTACTTAGCCCTATACACCATATATAGGTCAGGTATCCAATCTCAAAAACGTTAGAGAAAATTGGGAAAATGGGAAAAAGGGCTGTTTTTTATACAACATTTACGGTCCCTGCGACCTTGGCCTTGAAGCTAGGTCAAGTCACTATGTATGTGTTTTGACGCCTTGTCATCATACACCATCATGCCAAATTGGGTGTTGATAGACTTAATAGTCTCCGAGAAAATTCCAACGTTAAAGTTTTTTTTATAGACGCCAGGACAGACGACACGGGTGAGTACATAGACTCACTTTTGCTTCGCATGTGAGTCAATAATCACACCACCATATACAGTCTCAGTTTCAAACAGGCTTCCTGCGTTACCTATTTCTTTTTACTTGTCTGTGTCTGTGTGGGTTTCAATGTCTAGATTAACCCTCTCATTATTTCGCACCACACGCGGCAACTATCGAGCGTACTTCAAAGGGACATGTGCTGTGAACTTTGCAGCTCATTGATTGACCAGATTCCGACATTTAGGTTTGACAAATGGCATTTTACAGTGGATCAAGCCAGCGTGCAGTAGAGGGAGAAAAAAGGGGATGCGAGCCGAGGCAGACCAAACGGAGTGAGGTGACGGGGAAAAGCGTTGATTGAATGGAGACACGGTTGAGATCTCTAGTCGTGTGGGTGTGCTTATTGAGAAGTTCCGTGGACGCGTAAAATCGGCCTTTCGGTAAATGTTTGATTGAATGAAACGGCTGGAACTGGCATGCTAATGATCCATTCATTCTTGGTGGCAAAGTATTCTTCTGGAACAAATTATATGAAATATTATCAAAGCCACGGTTTTGAAACCATCGCATTATTTCCAAAAGACGTAAGTGGATTTTCAAAGAGGCACTTTTTTGGTAATGAACTGAAACAAAATGCAGACAATTCTGTCACCGTTTCGTGTTTTTTCCTCAAATCAAAGTGTGGTAGGGATAGAAGCTTGGCGCTTCTACTCCCAGTGACTATTGTGTCAGCGACTTAATTTGTCACCAGATAGCTCATTGGTTGCAGAATGTCAGCTGGGTAGTATAAATAGCTGTGACGTCTAGAAATAGCGTCATTCCTTCCAGACATTCCATTGCACACAGAGTCTACAGTGCGTCCAACTCTACTGCCAGAAGACACTCATCGCCATATAACGGTGAGTATGTCGGCCCGGAGTGGGATGGGTGCGGAACCACTCTGCTAAGTGACCTGCAGGTGAGCTGTCTTTGCCGTGTCCTAGGGCGTGCTTGTTTGGCCCAAAATATCGAGAGAACCGTGAGGGCTAGGCGTTGCCTACGTTCCTCGCTCATAAGGACGCACTCGCCGTGAAGGCGGGAAGCCGAGGGAGGTCCGGAGCTCCCTCGATTGGTGTGTTCTATGAAGTGAACAACTGATGTGATATCTGAATCGTCAGTTATTTCGTCTAATGGTAACTTCTTCACCGACTCTGGCGCCAGGACGCAGCCATGTTCTTCCGCCAATGAGATGATTGAGCGTTTGTCTAGCTGTAGGAGCGTCTCACTCGCCCTCGACTAGCCATTCAGGGAGAATCGCGAGAATTTGGGCCAAACAAACGCGCTCCTAGTTTCCACCCGGTCCTGGGAGGTCTTCTCTGAGGACTCGCACCACCTGATGATGAAAACTAGCTGCTAAAGTGTTAACGACGCTTCGTGATCTTTAAAAAACGAGTAAGCGTCTATTTACACACCTAACAGTTTAAATGCGTATCATGCAGCTAGAGCCGCTCGATAAACCTTTCATCAGCTGGAACTCCCAGCTGCTGGGCTGTCTGGGCCTGCTCCAGTAGCTCAGCCAGGGGCGGCCCTAGGCAGCCAAAATGGCTACCGGGGGACATCGGGATATAGTCAGGTCACTCAGGTCCAACCGCGCGTTCAAATCGCCGGAAGGTGGCGCCCAACCCACACGAAAAAAACTGCTCGCCAAACGCCACATCTCCTAGGCCAGGTTTTTTAATATCCCAAGCGTACCCGTGTCTCTCCACTCCTATATACACTTCACTGGCTCCCCATCTCTCAGAGGACAGATTATAAACTTGCTACTTTGTGCTTCAAGGCCATCCACGACGCCGCACCACACTCTTTTACAGAAATTCTTGCAGTCTACACGCCCTCCAGATCTCTACGCTCAGCTGCTGACTCTAGAATGCTCAAGGTCCCCCGCCGTAATAAGAAAACTCGAGGACAGCATGCCTTCTCCTATATCGGACCTGTAACCTGGAATAGTCTCCCTCTCTCAGTCCGTCATTCTGACAGTCTGCCTCAGTTCAAAAAGTGCTCTAAAGACCCATCTCTTCCGATCCGCCTTTCCCGCTGAGCTGCTTCGCCTTACTTGACCTGGCCGGCAAGTGCTGTGTATATTGTATAGTTTGTTCTACTTGTTCTATTATGTCTTAGTTTTTGTTTTTTGTTTATGTGTGTTGTGTGTGAGTTTTTGTGGGAATGTGGTGTTGAGTGGTTGTATGAGTGTTGATTCTTTGGATTGTAACGCCATGAGCTTGCCTGTCAAGGGAAGGTATGTGCGATGAATAAACTATTATTATCATTACATTGCTGTAGATGTACATATCTACAACTCAAACAGAAACATCTACACTTATCACTATCACTCACTCACAATTTCTTCTGGCAAGACAGTCGTCTAATGAAACATAGAATCTTGCCAGAAGCCGATCAACAAATGATAAATTACGTCGTACAATCTACGTGACGTCATAGTTTACTTTGGAAACTGGAACGTGACATAGTGCACACGAAAAATGATGACGTTTCCCACACGTTGCTACGCCACTGTAGCTGCTGAAGCATCCTGAGGAAATGGTGATGGAGCGGATGTAGAGGCATCCTCACTGTTGTCCCTGGCGGTGACTTTCAGCGGCAGTAGCAGTTTGGTGCTTGTGGTGGCATTAGTAGCAGAACGAACAAACGAACGAACGATTGATTGAATGAATGAATAAATGAATAGTATGGCTTAAAGGTCTAACAGATTGAACAGGTTCTGTAAGGCCAAAATATAGTATTAAAAATAAGTATTTTTTTACAGAGGTCAAACTAATTCTACACAGAAACGCCCTTACAACCAGATGAAATAAAAATTAAACAACACCCCCCCCCCCAAACCCCCCCCCCCAAAAAAAAACAAAACAACACAAAACAAACCCCACACCAGCCCACAAAAGTGATGAATATCTACTTTAGTAGCAGAAATAACTATCGGAATCAGCAACAACAAAAGAAGAATCAAAAGAAGTAGTGGTCGTAGTAGTAGTAGATGTAGTAGTAGCAGTAGCAGTAGCAGTAGTAGTAGTGGTAGTAGTAGTGGTAGTAGTAGTGGTAGTTGTATTAGTAGTGGTAGTTGTTGTTGTGGCGACAGCAGCAAAAGCAGTAACATTTGCAACAGGGGAAGAGGTAGTAGCGATTGCAGTGAGTGCACCCCCGACTCAGCAAAAAGTGACCACCACTATCTCATCTCCTGCTTAAAAACTGCAGCATCTAATGCGTGTCAATGCTTGTTCCTTTCACCAACACCCCTGCCTCTGTTCCTGCCGCTCTGGGTAGCTGGGTCAGTCCACCAGAGCTAGACAGAAGAGTGGAATGGCGGAGTGGCGAGCTGATCACCGGAGCAAGGCTGCGCTGGTGAGCCGCGCTCGACAAGGGAGTTCTGGACAGGCGAGGGACACGTCAGTCTTGCCAGTCCAGGGCTGGGGACAGGGACGGCCTGCATTTGGCCGGCCAAAGTGGACGCGACCGCCAGCACACCACTTCTTCCGGTCTGCCCCGCGCTGGCCGATAAGGGGTCGCTGGTATTGACCAGCAGGACTGGCCTCGCCAAGCTGTGCCGAGCTGGAATCTCGGGTGTCCATGTCTCCAACCCGTGACAGCATCTCGCCCTTTCCGCCTTCCATCTGGTCCGGTGTCTTCGTGGCCAATACAAGAACAGTACCGGGTTTGGGATAGCTTGATTGGGGTTGGAAATGAGATGAATCACACAGTGTTCGAAGCATGTTGCAATAGAACAAAATAAAACTGAAAGGAGATCTTTTTGGTACAGCATCCTATATGTTGCTAGATTCTTGCATTTGTTTTCTGCGTATTCGACACTACAGCTACACGATGGCATTTTATACGACGCACTTTAGGAATTTAATTGTACGATTAAAATGCTTTTAAAATCCGAGACTGCATTACGACATGAGTTACCCCTACAAGATCGTCATACGCACGTATTTTGCGAAGAAAACCTTAATTGAAATGGAGCTCGTCGTGAGCGAAGAACATTACAAGCTGTGTTGCAGGCTTCCCAACATTTACTAGGTCCTCCTTTTACGTACGTCCACGGTTGACCTCTGCTCTTTGTCGCGTTAGTGACATCCGGGGATCTAGATTCTAGAGTTGCATCCTTGGGCAGAGTGCTTCACCCAAATTTGCCTCTTCTACCGAGGAGTAAAACCGGTCACTGGGCGCTGCACGACGGCGAAGGGGTGAAATTCCCCAAAAAGAATTTTCCTTAGAAAAGGAAATAAATAAAGATCAGTATCATCCACTTGGTGTGGCGTTTCATTTTCTAGGCCCAACTGCCGAGGAGCCGTTGCACTATGACCCAAATTGGAAACTGCCAGCTATAACGGCAAAAGCGTGCGGTAACGCAAAGAGAAATACACGCCAGTCTTCTAGCTTCGGTACGTGGCCACAAGCAATAGCGTCTTCCGACTGTCGTCCACACTGCCCTTCATTCACGGCCCAGAGTTTGTTTGGCCTGCCTGCCCTCTGTCCCTAAATAGTACGGGGATGCAGCCTCCGTATGTACTTTATTCACCTTGAAAAGAAGCCACAAATGGACGCCAGTCTGTTTACATTGGTTTGTCAACCGACTTCGACTGACAATGATTTTGACAGAACAAAGTCCACTGAACAGACGATAGACAACGAAGGGTCGGGAAATACGTCTTTCCTTGATTTGATGCAGATGCTTCGCTGTCATCGAAGCTGCTTTTTTCTGAATCGAGTTTAGTTCACAGTCGCTTCAACCGGCGCCGATGAAAGTTGACGGAGGTCTGGCGAAACCTACGCGTGAGTAGCCAAGATATCCGCTGTCTGAATACCCTGTTCACACTGATGGTCGGTATGCTTTTTCCTAATCAAGGAACACTTACAACAAGATACAACAACGGTCTCGTCGTAGAGAGATGCAAGGACCGATCATCCCCATGTGAAATCGCTACATTTGAGGTTCCCAGGGGAAGGATTTTTTTTTCTACATGCACATCCTTGCACTGCAGGTAAGAAATAGCGTGTTGTAAAATCTAAATCTTGTATAGACACAGACTGCATGATATTGTGAATACCACGCGATTCATTGGAAGGGCAAAGAATCCTGTGTTTTAATAGCGGGAGTAAACATTGCCTACACAGTCTCTTGACAAGCTGATCAAGAGTAGTTAGAAAGATCATTAGGTAGAAGATGACACTGAAAAGTCAAGAACTGGGTCCGGAACACTCGTTATTAAACATAACATTCTTTTGATTTAGTGGCACATTGTACACTGTGTGTGTATGTGTGTATGTCCGCGTGCGTGCGCGCGTGAGTGTTTGTGTGTATGTGTGTGCGCGCGCGCGTGTGTGTGTGTGCGTGTGCGTGTGTGCGAGCTCGCGCGTGTGAGTTTATGATCGTCAATACAGACTGAGGTGCCGGGGTCGGTCGAAATACTGCTTGAAATATAAAGAACCGTGGACGAACGGCCCTGTAACGACCCAAAGTAAGAACCGTCCCAAAGTATGAACCGGAAGTCATCGCAGAGTTATCTGCCCGGCTCTCTCTTTATGCGATTTACCGCTCCTGCACCTGTTCTTCGCATGGAATATATCCCGACAAACGACGCATTAGTTGCTTTACGAGTTTTTGTGTTTTTGGTGCATTTGTGTCGTTTAACACATAATGTAGCGTTCAAAAAAGTTTTTCCCCGTGAAAAGCCGTCTCCCCTGCCGGAAATAATATGGGAGTCACCTCCCTGTAGTCTATTTGTAGTCTGGTTTTATAAAACGCGACCGTTGACTGACTTGGCACGCCCGGGGAGTTATGTTAAGATCCGGCCGCGTTAAAATATTTGCGTTTTGTGACAAACGTCTTGCTCGGCGGTACTGTACTCCATGCACCTTAACGGTGCGCGTGATTCGGGTGTAATCTTAAGCTAAACGACGTTCCGAATGTTTCCGACTTCGACCATCTCAGCAGCGCCAATAAACGTCGTTTAGCTTAAAATTACACCCGAATCACGCGCACCGTTAAGGTGCATGGAGTACAGTACCGCCGAGCAAGACGTTTGTCACAAAACGCAGATATATTTACGCGGCCGGATCTTAGCATAACTCCCCGGGTGTGCCAAGTCAGTCAGGCGGAGTGGCGGGTGCCGTCTCTTTTTAGAGTTGAATTTTCAGCACGTCCCGAGCAGATAACTCTGCGATGACTTCCGGTTCATACTTTGGGACGGTTCATACTTTGGGTCGTTACAGGCCCTTTTCAGGGCTATCTGTACTCACGAAAGAATACTTTGTCGGTTGCTGTCCACGGTTCTTTATTTTTCTAGAAGTATGATCGTCAATGAGTTCTGAACATCATACCCTTGATATATCGTGGCCGCTTCCACGTCTACAGCATCATAAGTTCAGGCGCCATCTACACAGCCAATCCAACATTAATTGAGGCTGGAATCGAGATCAAAGCAGAAAATAAATCTTGAGATTATTAAGCTAGGTCTGTAGCTGTCCATTGATGCAATATTGCATACTGTGTACTGTGAGGACAGTAAATTATTGATCAGTGTTGTTGCTGTAGCTTCATTATTGACTCAGCCCGTATCGTTTGAACGAGATCAAGAGCTGACTTCGACAGCGGTTCTGCAATGATATACCCACAAATCAACCTGTCTATCCGAACTCTCGAAATAACAACTTTACTTCCTGTTGCATCTCTTTGGAAAGAAAGAGCAGTGCTCTCTGAAGAAATAGCATGATTACAAAGAACGAGATCCGCTCAATGCACATAAGTAGGCCTAGAGGTCTCAGAGTGGCTTCCATCTTCACTTCAGATTGGCGTCGTCTGTGTACGTGAATAGCCGTGACAATCAGCACGCCTTATAGAAACCATCTACTTAGCGTTTTATTCGGATGACCTCCGACTACGACAGACAAATAGCCAGGGATTTTTCATCTACCTGCAGCAGAAACAAGCTGCCACGTGTTCTGGCTGTCTTTGGGAGACTTGAGTGGACGCAGATGATTGGGCGCTATATTTGTCTCACACTCAGCCATTATGCACAAATCAGGGGTCGCGTTCACTGTCTGACGTTGGGATCGCTCAGTGGACACTCCACGTCGCAAATTGTCACAAATTACCCATACCCCAACTGTGAGCTTGTGGAGACCAGGAAGGAAGCATATGTCCCCCACACCGTCTCTCATCAGCAAAGGTATTAATCAATACATGCAGGAAAATAGTATTGCTGTTGTTATCTTTGCTGCTGCTGCCACTACTACTATACTCTAAGAAGATTTAATATTTTGTCAGGGGTTGTACGTGCCAGTAATATCCCAGAGTACTTTAACGGATAACCTGATGTTGCTCTATGATCGCGTTGATGTGGTATTGAGAGGCTGCTCAAGACACACCGCTCGTCCATCTATAAGAAGTACATTGAGTCCCTGCGTGGCCTCAGAAAATGTTCGAGGCAACTGTCTGGTGACTCTTAGTTTGATAACTTGTTTTTCCTAACTTGAAAGTTTTTGAAGCAAAAACAAACTCATTCCTCGGTACTCTGGTGTGAGACTGGCAAGGTGTAGCTATACTCTGGGGAAGGACAACCAAGGGCGATAAAAAGCAACCAGCTACAGTCTGATTGTTGCTTCTGCAAGAGACTGCAATGATGATAGAGTGTATTGAATAGCATGTGAAGCAGGAGGCGATTAAAAAATTCTGTAACTCGTAGTATGCCTCAGTCAGTCGTATCCGACCATGGCTCGTGGGCCGGGAATTGAGGCTTGGTTGCTGACTGCCGTACTGTGCAGTTCAATCCTGAAGTGGCAGTGCTTGTCACAGAGGTTGCACTTGAAGAGGCTGGTGCCATCTCGGTACATTCTGTCCTTCCGTCGAGTGCGTCTCTCTTCCTCCACTCCCCGGATTCTCGTCTCTCCTTCCCTCAGTCCGTTACAGCGCTCACCTCACCACATGGACAACGTCCTCCAAACGTGTAGCGATAGAATGAACTGACAATGTCCAAGTGTCACTCAATATCAGTTACCCTACAGTGCTGTAGGGTTGCTTTTCAGCGAGCTCTTTCCCGAAGCGTTGCTTCCAAAGCAGGTGTCATGTTTCTTTTAAGACCTAGCAGCCAGAGAAGTGCATAATCTTGAGGCTTGTCGAAAGTCCCTTCAGTTCTGCAGGTCTCGCAGAAAGTTCAGCAATTTCTCCTAGATAGAAGGTTTGTGGGTTTTTTCATTCTAGTTTGTTCTTCGAAGAAATGCTTTATACATTCTGAACATTGTAAACGAGTTAGATGGCACATGAATTTCGAACCCTTAAAGTATTGCCATGTTCTTTCTTAAACGGATATTTAAAATGGTTCAGAATGATTAGTATCTTTTGTGCCTTAAAAAAGTTTTCCAAAGATTTATGACGCAATTTTCAGTTTAAATTAATATAGTAATACATTAAAGCTTGGCAGACAGTTTGTCACTTCCTGCTGCACGCTATCAGTTTTATCGCGCGCTATATCAATCCACGAAAGTATTACCTCCAAACCTCTAGGCTTATGGCGCATGGAAAAATGAATTATCATTGTATCAGACGATCAATAGCAAAGCCGTCCAGGGTTTTCAGGTGCACTAGCACCAAAGGACAGGGAGAACATTATTCCGTCGGTGCACGGAGGTGATGCAATAAGCTGCAACCTCATGCCAAAGAAAACAACAAGTCTGCGTCATTGGCTTTCGTGTTCACTCATGCTCGTCAGAGGAATGAATGACAAAATCCTTACATGTATAAATTTTGCATTCCCTTCACTCCTTCCCCCTCCCCCCCCCTCTCTCTCTCTCTCTCTCTCTCTCTCTCTCTCTCTCGTACTGTCCAGCTTATGAAGACGTCCGAATGAAGTTTGTAGTACCATATGTACAAAGTAACAATACTGAACCACTTGTGCAACTGTTTTCTGCAAAAGAGCCTTGTATTATACGTGCCGTGAGTACTTATCTGTACTATACGTTTAAAAGAAGAGCAGAATCTGCTGAGTCTGCTGAGAGTAATTCATTCTTCGAATAATATGTGCGGTATACTACTTAAGAGGAGCCTCCAGATTATTCATCGTAAAATGCATTGTGCTCTCGCATTAGTTACTTATCTACATGAATTATTTTGGCAATATAATGTTTTGTATTCAATTGTAATGGGCCAAAGGCCTACACAATAAATTGTTTTGTTGTTTGTTGTTGTTGTCTCTCTCTCTCTCTCTCTCTCTCTCTCTCTCTCTCTCTCTCTCTCTCTCTCTCTCTCCCCACTTCCGGCGCGCTCACCTCAGTGGCAGGACGTGTTCACGTCGCTCTCCTACATTTTCGCCGGTTGAAGTGAAAGGGTGGTAAAACATGCCAGTAACTGGGTTTCCAGCTGCATTGGAGGTCATGCTTTCCACTCTTCTGGACAGCGATACCATGTCCTCATTCAAAGTATTTGGTGAAAGGAACGCTAGTGTCGTGGTTCTCAGATTCACGTCCCAGGCTGGCCAGCCATTTTCCTCCAATCAAACGACAAACTGCTGGAGAAGAAAACCTCCCGCCCAGCTGCGCAGAGACCAGCAGAGACGCAACAGTTACCGAAACACCGACCTTGCTAGTAAGCAAGCTTCGTCCAGTTTGTGTCCCTCCACTGCTTGTCCTGAGTCCGTTCCACAAGAAACTTCATCAGTTTCGTCGTCCGCCTTGCCCACTGCACTATACTCGCCAAACCCAAGCAAAGCACATGAAAAGCATGCTGAGAAGTGTGCAAACACTGAAACTGGGTCATCGGACGACACATCAGCCTCAAAACGAAAAAGCACAGCCTCGTCAGCGGTCAGTGGAAATACAGCGCCAGAGGAGTCAGAGCGTTCCGCTAGAATGCAACAAATCGTGGACAAGGTGATGCAGCCGTTCCGAGACAAGTGGCAACGCGAGGAAAAGGCAGAGGCAAAGGCGGTTGACTGCCCTACTTCCGTGTCAAGTAATCCACGTGTCGAACGTGGAATCGTCGAGGCTTCGTCGCAGCCGCCGATCCCTTCGACTGCAGGTGTCTCGTCTGTTATACAGCACAGCCGTCTCGGTGCGGCTACTCCACCAGCTAGGCGAGAGGAAGGAGCGACCGGTACCCACCCACCCCGTCGTCGGCAGCAGCCCTGGCGTTCCAAGAGGAGGTAACTGACGTGATGGACAGTGATGAACTTTTTCGCTCTCGCTACTCGCGCTACAAGATTTGTTGTTGAAGTCTTGATCCCACCCCACCCACCCGACCGCTGACGTTTTGTTTTTCGTTTAAGTAATTTGGATCCAATTGTAATAGGCCGGTGGCCTGAACAATAAACCTTTTGTTCGTTGTTCGTTCTCTCTCTCTCTCTCTCTCTCTCTCTCTCTCTCTCTCTCTCTCTCTCTCTCACGCTCTCTCTTTCTCTTTACAACTTATTATACATCTCCTTCTCTTTTGTTCTTTTTTCGGCTGGAAGGAGATAAACCCCCACTCCCACCCCCACCCCACCCCCACCCCTACCCCCACCCCCACCCCCACCCTCACCCCCACCCCTTCCCATGCACCCCCGAAGTTACTACACTCAGTAGACTTTCACCTTTGCTGCTCTTATTATTTAGATCACTTATTTGTCTAAGAAAGAATTCATGATATTAACAATAGTACTGTAAAGATTACTATGATGATGATGATGATGATGATGATGATGATGATGATGATGATGATGATGATGATGATGATGATGATGATGATGATGATGATGATGATGATGATGGTGATGATGATGGTGATGGTGATGGTGATGGTGATGATGATGATGATGACGATGATGATGTTCATGATTATGAAAACTGCAATGTGTACCTTGCCTTTTTTCTATTTGTTTCTTTCTCTCTTTAAGTACGTAAATAAAATTTAAAAAATCCTCCATCAAGTTAAAATTACAAACTCCCTAGGCGAACTCGAGCAGTCAAGAAATTTCACTGTTTGCCAGTAAATCTCATGTGCGGTGAATGGAATGCAGAGGAAGACATAAAATAATGAATTATTAATATTTGAATTACTCACGACATAATAGGTTTCGCCTTTGCTTCCTTCTAAAGTAAGGCAATTATCCATTGAAATCGAGAGTGTCATGTTCAATACGACAATAAATGAAATCAGGGCGAAATAATTTACATTAACTTTTAATCAGAAACGATGCAGCGCAGTTTGAATAAGGCTTTATTCCTAAGTAGTCAACCATCTGTTCCACCTCATTAAAACTTTTCACTTGATTCTTCGGGGACGTATGGACCGGAATTTTAGTTCTTGTGTCTTTGAAGGCTTTAAGCCGTTGGCCAACACCTTTTTGTTTTTACTCATAATATGATTTTAATTACTGTTGTTATTTTGCTATTATTTTATTCAATATAATTAGCTCACAGGGTTTTCCGCTGTCCCCTCTTCTTTGAGGTGCAAAAATCTAGATACACAAAACAAAGGAAAGGAAATACCCAGACACAGCCATCTCAGGTAGTTGACTTTACCTTGACAGGCCAGCAGCTACCAACAGAGCTACGAAAGTTATCTGTCCCCACCCCATGAGTGCTAATTCCACAGAAATACCAATCAACCATTTTCCGCAGCTCCTTGACGACTCTGCTTATACGATTAGAACGAGCACCCAACCCACGCGAGGACCTTGAGATGAAGAATTTATATGACCTTATGATATACTTATAACCGCATGATGATATTGACGCAATAGAGGAAGACAAGCAATAGTGTTACAGTCCTCGCAGTGTCGCCATGATCCCTTTTGCGATTTCAACACAGTACTACTTAAAAACTACTCTTCTCTCAAAAGAAGGACGTGTGAAATCCCACGTGATGTCTTTCTTGTTCTCAGATCTGGATCTGGGCAAATGACTGCTCGAGTGCAGTGACGTGTTTGGAGGTCAAAACCCCAGGAACACGGAAGCGGGGAAGACGAGCCGTCCCTGAGGTTGTCAGTGTGTCATCCCCCGTTCCCTTCTCTCCATCGGCAACAGCAACGGGAGACGGAGCGAGACGCAATAAAAGCCTGGCAACGCCGTTGGGCTTCTTTGTCGCTGGGCGTGCTGACGCTCGCCTCTGTCTCCGACGTTACGAGATGTCGAGGAGGCGCGTCCAGATCGGTCTCGACGTGACGACAGCAGCCATGATTTTGGGGCGGGTTTCAAAATAGGTAGTCGATCTTGGTCGCAAGATCTTGCTTTGCAGGAAGAGCTAGCTAAAAAAGAAACTACCCAACGTGACGAAGTAATGCGCATGCGTAGACGTCACGACAAGAGGTGAACTAGCCATATTTCAATGGCCGACGTGTTGCCGGTTCATTCAGAAAACGCTCTATTTCGAGATACTAGCAACCCATCCAAAGAAAATATAAGCCATGCACAGCATTAATTTATCAAAGGTGTATGTTGAATGCATTAACAGATCGTGAAACCTCCTACAGTTTACACATCGAATGCAGGTCAACGCATCCACGCCGAACTTTTGTCTCGAATCTTAAAAGGTAGGCACCTCTCAAGCTGCCTCGCTCAATCTACGCTCGTCTTCGATTGGCTCGCTAGCAAGCAAAGAATGAAACTGCCCATTCGGCGAGATCTACGTAGATCTACCGAGATCTTCGCATTTTGAAACCCGCCCCTGGAGTCCTGGCTGTGACACTACCCGGAGAGCCCTGAGTGTCACCAAGCTTCAGAAAGGCCGCGATTGAGGACAGTTGTCACGTGACTGGGCCATGCTGGACGTTGACCCAGAAGGCTGGACGTGTTTGTAAGGAGTCACACGGGTTGGGACAATGTCCAGGGGTCATTACGCTGGTCTCGCAGTCGCTATGCCACAACCATACGACGTTTTGTCAGAAGACATGATGATTAAAAAGTAGCTGTTGATCGTTTTCTTTTGTTTCGTCGATAGACACACGCTGTGAAAATGTTCTTGGGTGGATATAGCCTTTAGCGACCATTGTATTGCTGTGCATGGTTTGGGTTCTATCATCCGGGCTGATTTGAACGCGCCATTAGATCAGAAGATCTGACTTTTTCCTGATATTCCCTGGAGGCCACTTTGGCTGCATGGGGTGACCTCTCGCTGAACTACAGGAGCAGGCCCTGAGAGCCCAGTAGCTGTGAGTTCCAGCTAAGAAGGGAGCTTCGAATGGCTCCGGTGATGTTACTCTTAGGTGTTCAAGTGTAAAGTGAGGTCCGAACAAGTCCTAATAATTTATTTCGAGTCACCAGCCAAAACTGATGACGTTAAACATTTAGAGATTTTTTTTCTCTTGGAAAGTTTGATGTTTGTACTGTACTGAGAAATTTTATTTTCTAGTCGTAAACTTGAGTTACATTGTAAAGCAGTTTACAAATGTACGGCCATAGAAATGCAAGCAGGAAATTAACTTTCAGAGGCAAACTCCTCAAAATGAGAGTAGCAAAGTTATGAATATTTCAATCAGTTTTTTATTATTAAAAGGACATTATATCGCTTAGATCTTTTTTAAATTGGTGATTGAATATGTTTTGATTCATATGATTCAGCGAAAAAGTAAACAAGTCAAAATTAGGATTCTAGCATTCTCTTCACTTGGACTCGCATATGTTGTTTGAAACTGCAAGGATCTCGGGCTTTCATCCTCGGGGTATAGCAAAAAATATATCGCCTATTTCCACCCATATTAAAACTGGATTCCATGGACTGGGCGCTACAACAAGGCGACCAGAGAGGTTAAGCTCCGGATTCACATTTACAAATGAAGTGTATGATACAGATGAAAGGGGGAAAATACAAACAGGTCTCCATCTTCTCGCTGGAGGAACCTCCACCCATACTTCTGAATGCAAGGTTGTTTTTCGACCTACTCTGATGACGTGTTCCTGTGCTGTTTTCACGCTGCTTTGTCGTAAGTACACTGCCACCCCTCCCCCTCGTATCAGTTCCACGTGATCCGCCCTTGACCCAGGTGAAAAAGGGAACAACTACATAAGACGGGTTTTGTTTGCGAGAACTTTTTATAGATAAAACTGATGATACATTAGCAAAGCTCAAAATTGTATTAAGGTGTTGAAAAAAGAAATAATCAGTGTTGTCCTCATAATACGACAAGATAGCCAAGGAAACAGAAATACCCATTTCCATTAGTCTTAAACAGTTCTTAATGCATATTTTGGAACAAGACATCACTAGTAACTACACGTCGTTTTTTATAGCCACGAAGCATACGCGGTAATTTCTGCAACATCTTTTTGAAGATGTTGCAGAACCCTGAACATGTAAAGATCCATAGCCATTAACTTTGAAGAACTTCAACAGAAAAAACACCTTCGATGTACTTTCCCACGCACTATTCCAATCTATAAGCTGCTACTGTACGGCAGACCATCGACAGCATTCGACCCGACCATGCCATGAATGAAAACAAGCATTATCCAGCACCGAGTTCTCTACTGATCATCCAGTGTAGGACTTAACACCAAGGGCTTCACATCTCCCGCGTAGACAACTCTTTTTACAGAGAACGGCTTTTGAAAGGGGAGATGGGTAGGGATGGGTTGGGGTTGGAGGTGGGGGTGGGGGGCGGGGGGGGGGGGGGGGGGGGCGGGGATGGGAAGAGTCACGCCTCTGAGAGCCACAAGCGACGTCACTGCACCCATTCAGCGTGGCTGAGACTAGTGAATATAGTCTCAGCAACAGGTTGGTCACGTGATAGCCTTAATTCTTCCATAACATGCATACCACCGTTCTGAACACAGAGTCTCAGCCACGCTGAATGGCACATCACATCGTGAGTGTATTCCTCCGCTTGTTGTGATACACTCGATACTGGCAGCCATGTTTTCGTCAATTCATTTTCTAAACATCGATTTCCCATGAATGTAAAACTTGTATGCGGTAAAATTCGAATCACAAGAGTGTAATATTGTGAACTCTACTAATTATAAGGACTTTGAATACAACAGCAATATTTATACTTCATTGAGCGAGTAAGGCAACCAATCCCGTCTGCATAATCTTTGGACCAATACACACAGAAACCCGCTGAGTGCTTTTGCTGATGAGGAATCATTAATTTAATGTATGCTTAGAAAACTGCTTCTGAGCTATCCGATAATATCGAACTTCGGAATCGGACGGATTCCTACAGAAGAAACTTCCATTCGATTAACGTTCAACACAGACGGAATGTAGGTTAAATCACTTACTGACTCCATCAGTCGATACACGAATGATCGAAGTGTGGAGCTCGTCAAACAGTGTGAAGGCAGTTAGACCACAGGTTCCGGCCAGAAAGCATTTACTTGCGAGAGTATAACCATAGATTCACGAAACCAGCCCGGAGCCATAGGAATCCTTTTTGCTGCGTTTATAGTAGGTCCAAAGATTGCATGTATTAATATATATATATATATATATATATACACAATTGCACGTGCTCAAGGCAGTTTGCAACCTTTTAGACAACGTTCGCGCTAAAAGTAGTTCTCAAATGATTTCCTGAAAATCTCATAGATTAGTTTTATTAGAACACCAAATTTGTGTTTATCTATCGGGATAAATAAAAACCGCTGGTGCTGAATCTCCAGGTTTTGGCATTAAAAAGCCCCCAATAAAGCTGTGAGGGCCTTCAGTAAACCTGGAGGGATAAAAAATCGAATACAGGACGTTTCGTACCATAGTCGTTGTGTACCTCATTTAGTTGATTCGTACCTTTTCTACCCTAACCCTAACCCTAACTCTAACCCTAACCCTAACTCTAACCCTAACCATAACTCTAACTCTAACCATAACCCTAAAGGGTACGAAACGACTAGGTACAAAATGCCCAGGATAACGACCCGCATCGTAAAAAATAATTCTTTCTCCTTTACCAGTGTTCTCAAATTCAGTGTTCGTCATTAAACAGCTTCAAAAACAGAATTGACACGATGTTCAAAGACTACATGTACTGTGATGATGTTGGCCACCCGCTGTTGCCACGTATACCACTCTCTGCCACTCATAAGCCACCGGAAGAAAAGTATAGAGAATAGGCACGATCTTTTAAGATCGTTAGAACTAGGGTAGTAAAAAGTGAGAGTAGCCATAAGTACTGATCAAAAGATCAGATAAAGGCCTCGCGGCCTAAGACATCTGAGGACATATCTATCTATCTAAATTCATTCTCCTAAAAACTGTCCTCGCAAATGACGTCACGTTATTGATGACGTCGCACATGTTGGAATTTCGCCATTCCATCAAATTGCCTACCTCCCCAGGTGTTTCGAAATTCTTCTCCTGGCATATAGGATCGAAACTCTACTTGCAAATGACGTAACGTTATTAATGACGTCACACATGTTAGAATTTCGCCATTCCATCAAATTGCCTCCCTCCCCAGGTGTTTCGACCTTAAAAACCACTTTTTCTTCAAACCTTGATTCTGAAAATTTGATACATTCAATCGGACCTAACTTCCAGTCAGTGTGCAAAATCTCAAGGAAATCCGTCCAGTAGTTTTTGAGATATAAGCCGTGGAGTTGGGACAGACACACACACAGACAGATAAAAACCGCTGGCGCTGAACCTCCAGGTTTTGGCATTAAAAACCCCCCAATACAGCTGCGAGGGCCTTCAGTAAACCTGGAGGGATAAAAAATCGAATACAGGACGTTTCGTACCCTAGTCGTTGTGCACCTCATTTAGTCGATTCGTACCTTTTCTACTCTAACCCTAACTCTAACCCTAACCCTAACTCTAACCGGTTAGGGTACGAAACGACTAGGTACAAAACGTCCAGGATACAAACGACCCGCATCGTAAAAAATCTTTCTTTCTCCTTCACCAATGTTCTCCAAATTCACCCTTCTCAAAAATCTCCTCGCAAATGACGTCACGTTATTCGACGTCAAATGATGACGTCACACATTTTGCAAATGGAGTCTGTTGTATCGTTTTCATTGCAACACCAAAATGTAAAAAAGTCACTTTCTTTTCAAACCTCGATTCTGAAAATTTGATAATATTCAATCGGACCTAACTTCCAGTCAGTGTGCAAAATCTCAAGGAAATCCGTCCAGTAGTTTTTGAGATATAGGCCGTCAAGTCGGGACAGACACACACACACACAGACAGATAAAGTCTGTAGGACCTCCAGTAAACCTGGAGGGATAAAGTCTGTAGGACCTCCAGTAAACCTGGAGGGATAATTGGAATGAAATAGAATCGCCTCTTTTTACTCTCAATGGTCTTCTGATCATGTTGAATTTTGATTGGTAAAATCATTGGAATGTGGAGCCGAAGTCACGTGACCAACCTGTGTGAGATATACTATATCTCTGTGTTCAGAATGCACTGCACCTTCAACCCGTCCACAAACCCGCGACAGGTTCGTCTTACCAGAGTGGGCGACGTCGCGAGATCCGAGACACGTCTTCACGTCGACGTCGGCCCTCGTGCGTGCAGAGGCAGCATGGGGGGCTGCGTGTGTGCCACTCCCTGAAGACCTCAGGGATTACGGAGTGCCTCTCTGACACTGGATGATGAAATCGGCACAAGCTGCGCTGTCTGACGACGCTCCAACCGTTCCCGCCTCACGTCCTTCCTCGGTCTGGCTCGGCGTGACGTCATTTACACCATATTCCCAGAATTGCTCTGACGTCGACGTTGTATGGAGGGAGACAAAAGAACGTTGAGAGAGAGAGAGAGAGAGAGAGAGAGAGAGAGAGAGAGAGAGAGAGAGAGAGATTGAGTGATTTTCAAGGGAAATACATGAATTAGGCATAACTGCCTATCTAACATCCAGAGAAAGAGAGAGAGAGAGAAAGAGAGAGAGACAGAGAGAGAGAGACAGAGAGAGAGACAGAGAGAGAGAGAGACAGAGAGAGAGACAGAGACAGAGAGACAGAGAGAGAAAGAGAGAGAGAGACAAAGAGACCCAGAGAGACAAAGGGACAGAGATAAAGAGGTGGGGGGAGGGAGAAAGAGAGAGAGAGAGAGAGAGAGAGAGAGAGAGAGAGGGGGGGGGGGGAGAGATAGAGAGAGAGAGAGAGAGGTGGGGAGAGAGAGAGCGAGAGAGAGGGAAGAGAGAGAGACAGAGAGAGATAGAGAACGAATGAACAAACGAACTTTATTTTACAAGGGTAGTGAATTAGGCAGTAGTGCCTTCCTCACATTTAGGCCTTGAGGCAAAATATTCAAGCGTGGAAAGAGAGAGAGAGAGAGAGATAGAGAGAGAGAGAGAGAGATAGAGAGAGAGAGAGAGAGAGAGAGAGAGAGAGAGAGAGAGGGGGGGGGGGCTGGGGGAGGGGATGGGGGAAAGAAAGAGAGTATGAGTAAGAGGGAGAGAGAGAGAGAGAGAGAGAGAGAGAGGGAGGGAAAGAGAGAGAGGTGTTCACAAGTAGGCTAGCAAGCAACCAAAGTGACGAGATGATTAAACAATCACAAATCTACAGAGCAGGCTGGCAACATTCAGAGGAAATAAAGATTAATTGACAACTAGTTGTCATGCTTATGTAGTTGGGAGTTTGGATTGTGTATGAGTTCTACTAATGAGTAGTATACGCTATTTATCGTAGCGAGGTCGACCGATCGGAACTTCTGCTCATAATTGTTGTCGTCTCTGAGACAAAAGCCATTTCTCAAAATCGCTCTTGAGGAAAGCGGTCACCAAACCAGACACGGATGAAACAAGCAAGCACAATCCTGTTGGGTGAACAATCTATTACCATGGCAACAATTTCTCACGGTGCTTCGGTTGTATTCATTGCCTTTAGAAAGGAAAATTTAATTTCTCGTCCAGGTCTTAGAAAACAAAGGTGTGTAACGATTATGACTATACACACTGAAACTGGTTGCATTACATTTGGAACGTGGATTAGATAAAAAGACTGAGTTATTACAGAATTAAAAAACTTTTCTTTTCACACAATTCCCTGTTCGCACAGTTCCCACACACCACCCTTCTCCTTTCCTCTGCCTTTGTCTCTAATCAGCACACAGAAACTGAAACAGTCATTTATGGGCAAGCGAACAAAACTCTGCTTCTTCTTTCGCGTTCAAACATCTAAAGCTCTCAGAAAAAATGTGGACAGTGAGCAACTGGGATCGCTCTTGAGATCTCCAAAAAGCAGGCCAGACAGATGCGGCGGTTGGGGGTGGGGGTGGGGGTGAGGATGGGGATGAGGGTGGGAGTGAGGGTGAGGGTGGGGGTGGAGATGGGTGTGGAGGTGGGTATGAAGGTGAGGATGGGGGTAGGGATGCCTCGATGACGTAGGTGACTTCGTAGACAGCGGACGCTGCTGGGGGAATGTGCCAGTGCAGTTCTATAGGACTCCCTCCCACGCACTCTACACGGAAGACGACCACCGCCTCCGCCATATCTCCCGTCAAGGGTCTGACCACCCCGACCTAGTGACTACTCCTCTCCACCTCTCACCCTCGCGCTGCGTCCCCGCACATCTCATCCCAGGTCGCTTTTTCTCTCCTTTCAATTCGAAGCCCAACTTCCTGCCTCCCTGGTTCTGTCGCTGTTTTTCGCCGTCTTGTCAAATGTTTCTGGTTCTGTCGCTGTTTTTCGCCTTCTAGTCGAATGTTTCTTTTTCTGTCGCTGTTTGTCGCCTTCTTGTCGAATGTTTCTGGTTCTGTCGCTGTTTTTCGCCTTCTTGTCAAATGTTTCTGGTTCTGTCGCTGTTTTTCGCCGTCTTGTCGAATGTTTCTTTTTTGTCGCCGATTTTCGCCGTTTTGTCGAATGTTTCTTTTTTGTCGCTGTTTTTCGCCTTCTTGCGGAATGTTTCTGGTTCTGTCGCTGTTTTTCGCCTTCTAGTCGAATGTTTCTTTTTCTGTCGCTGTTTTTCGCCGTCTTGTGGAATGTTTCTGGTTCTGTCGCTGTTTTTCGCCTTCTTGTCGAATGTATCTAGTTCTTTCGCTGTTTTTCGCCTTATGTCAAATGTTTCTGGTTCGGTCGCTGCTTTTCACGTTCTAGTTGAATGTTTCTGGTTTTGTCGCTGTTTTTCATCTTCTTGTCAAATGTTTCTGGCGCAACGTCCAATCTTCGCCGCGTCATTCATTCACTTCAAATGAAAAGTAGGGCGGTACATCTGACCCTATTCGATTCTTTCGTCCTGTTGCAGTTTCCAGCACAAAACTGATGTTCTGCTGGGGATACACAGACAAAAGGGAAAACAAAGACAAAAAGGTCAAACGCCCCGCCCCCCCCCCCCTTCCCCCCCCCCCCATCCCCGGCATGGGCCTAGCCCACGAGGTACCACTCACATCATTTGTGTTCCTTTCAGTCCGCTGTAGGGAGATTGTCCGATTCCGGGATGCGCAATGATCTTTTCTGGCACGAAAGCTTATTCAAACAGTGACCTCGGAGTCTTTCTCCGTCCACATCCTTTCTCGGATCACGCAAAATCCCACTATCCAATTTTTAAAATGGCGCTGACACCGGGTCACGTGACCCCGCCGTCAGCGCAAAACCATCGTGACCTTGACGTCATCGCAGTTCCCGTGAGCATCATTTCCGCGTTTAACCCCTTTTCTCCCCTGACGTGCGGAAAAAACCTGGGTCGCCAGACGACGACGGTGATGGAAAATCGCCTCAGTCGAACGCTTCGATCGATGGAGTGAAAACAGCGAGGGTTGGCCTGCCTGTCCAGGGGAGGCGACACCCTTGGGAGGACAGCATTTCGCGCATGTTCAGCACGAAATGGGAGTAAGAGGGTCGGGGAGGGATGCGGGGGTGCGGAATACTAGAGGGGGATGGAATGGTAAAAGAGTGAGGGCAGCTGATTACCTGCATGGCTGCAGATTGTTGTAGCCCCCCCCCCCCCCCCCCCCCCCCCTTTCTTCCCCCACTCTCACGACGCCTCGACAGGCAGTCAACTTTCGGAGTGCGAGGTGTCTGGAGGCTGGAGGATGCTGGTAAGGAGCACATGACTGCGGTAATCACTAGCACCTCAGGTCATGAGAGCAGAAGCGAAATGCAATGTCGGTTTCTCCCTGAGGAATCCAGCTGGCTTTGCAGTCTCCAGACCGATGCATTGCGGTGGAGGAGGTCAAGCGTGAGGCGGAGGTGACCGCGTGCACGAATAGAGCCCTTGATACAGGCACAGCGAAGAACATGACAAGGAGCAGCGCGAAGCAAAACGGAAAAGCAAAAAGGATTAATGGTGTCGTACATGCTTTTGTTTTTAATGTGGTGGCTGTGGTTGTTGCTGTGGTGGTGGTGGTGCTGGTGGTGGTGCTGGTGGTGGTCCTGGTGGTGGTGCTGCTGGTGGTTATCGCTGTTGTTGTGATTGCGTAGGTGGTGGTGGTTTGCTGTGGTGGTGGTTGCTGTGGTGGTAGTGGAAGTGGTGGTGGTGTGATATTGATGGTAGTGGTGGTGGGTGTTGGTGGTGCTGGTGGTGCTGGTGGTGGTGTGGTAATGATGGTAGTGGTAGTGATGGTGATGATGATGGTGTTGGTGGTGATGGTGGTGGTGGTGATGATGGTGGTGATGGTGGTGATGGTGATGGTGTGGTAATGATGTTGTTGGTGGTGGTGTTGATAGTGGTGGTGCTGGTGGTGGTGGTGGTGCTGTTGGTGATGGTGGTGATGCTGATGGTGGTGTACTAATGATTGAGGTGGTGGTAGTGGTGGTGGTGGAGGCGGAAATGGCAGTGGTGGCGAAGATTAAAGTGCATATGCATGCGCGAGCCAGCGAATATTATTGTTTACATCTGTGTAAGTCTTTGAATGAACTGTAGTAAGTAGACATGGGACTTATTTCTAAGCTAGAAGACAGCAAAGCCTCCTGTCCCAGTATGTTTGTTCTGTGGGTATCACAGTGGTCGATGTTTGTCTTGTAAAACTTTGTGTTGCTTGTTCAAGAAAAGACCATATCGAATGCAGAGAAACGCGTATGAATTTAGTACACGTCTGCTTCTATCACATAATATATTAATAGCCTTTATTTATGACTTGCGAAGAGGACTCGAGCAGTGATGTGAATCGATAGTGTAGAGGAAATTCCACATTCTTGCATTTACGTAATTTACATGAGCTTTTCGTAGGCAAAACCCAAATGACTGCATGCAAAAATTAACATTAAAAAATATTTATCACCAGTTCCTTTTTAAAAGTTAGTGGCGTTACATATTATTTAATACAATTTCGAAGATACGAACTTACTGAAACAGTTGTTTTGTGGGCAACAGCAATTTGTCCGTTTCATTACCTTTTTCCCCCAGAGACAAGAGCCCCGTTGCTCACCAGTAGCGGAAGCAGACAACCCCCACCCCACTGTGCACGCAAGTCGGGCAAGTTCAGGGCAGCAGATGGGCATCTGGAACTTTAACCAGGTGTGGCCCTCCCCCCCGAGAGTGTCAGGAAGTTTAAAGGGCCGAAACACTTGTCGACCGGGGCTCTTCTTCTGAAGACCCTGTGCTGCCTCGCTTCGTTGGGAGTTTCTTGCTACCCTGGGATAATACACATTTATTCGATGCAACCTTTCTCACTGCATTTCATCTCACGATCCGCAAACGCACTCTACGACAGCAACCTCGCAATTCTTCATCCGCGACTGTTTGTGCTCATTATTTGATACTGCAGTTAGGTACACTGTCGGCTTCAACGTCCATCTCCACAAAATTGAATCTTCCTCATAATCTCCAGGCAACTTCCGTCCCACCGCGGGATGCTGGGTAATCAATCAATGCAAACGTTGCAAATCTATCCGTCTTTTGGCTCGTCTACCTCTTTTGCATCGAACTGGTGCTCGCTCTTGGGAGTACGTCTTCATTTAGCAGTCTCCAAAGGGATGCAACTCTCAGGCGCGGGTCCCGTCAGGGGAGGTCACTCTGTAAGTAAGGCCCACGATCAGCCGGCTGCGGTCAGAGTCTGCTCAAAGAAAGGTCACCATCCGGCAGAGGCGAGGCCCCCGGGAGCGGGAAAAAAGGCAGGACGAATAAATCGCCGCTGGATCCTGGAGCAGGAGGTATAAATTCTGGCGCCTAGTCAGCATATCGACTTGTGCGGGGGCCCTCACGCTTCTCGGCTCGGCGGAAACCCGTCTGTAACAAGGGCTTATCTCCTTTCAAAAAGAAGCGCAGAGGGAGAAAACCCATTGCTTTCTCTCTTTCCCGAGAGAGGAATGATAGGCCTTTACCGACACAGGCTCAAATTTGTTTCTGATGCAATGGGTCAGAAATAGAGAAAAGGAAGGTGCAGGACTTCAAACGTCAAGAACGAGGTTAGAAGTACGTTGCAAAGACGCGAAGTCTTGCGAGGTCATAGGCCGGTGTCAACATGTGTCAAGCATTTGCCTGCCTTTACATCTGCTTTCATCATGTTGATACATGTTGACACCTGCCTATTCCTCGCAAGATCTTGCAAGGTTTATAGCTTGAGCAACGCGCCCCTGGCTTACAGGGCTGTTTGTCGGAGAGGCGGACACGGCCGAGCGGTGTTACAGGCTTGCAAGAGAGGACCGAAAAACCTCGTGTTGGGCCCTATCTCTTGCGCCGGGAAGTCGACGTTTACAAACTTCGGTGATCGTTTTCGATAAAACTTTATTCACGCACTGGTCGATACACAGCGGTGACAATCAGTAAACAGTATCGTCGTAACAACTTCACTCTACGCACAAATGCCGCAGAGGACTCTATCGCACTCGCTTATCTTTCTGTTATTAAGCTCTCACCTTAACGCTGTCATGTGTCTGTCGCTTTGTCGTGCTTATATACCCTTCCCACAGGTTCCAGAACCTTCCAGAACAGAGTTGAACATACCCCTACGCTCCAGCTGTTACGCGACTGACGTCACGTGACACAGCCAAGACAAATTTAGCCCGACTCAACCACGTGACCAGGCAACGGCATTAGCGGAGAGGCTGATGTAAACAGCCCGATTGCGCTTCGATGTTCCGGTGCGTTCTAGAACCTTCACTTTACACGCTTTTCCCCAGAGATTCCCATGAAAGTTTCTCGATCAGAAGAGGAAGTCTAGAGAAGTTGAAGTAGAAACAAGAGTCTTGTGACCTCTTCATTATTTGACTTCAAAATTGCTCAATAATTGGAGTTTGAACTGAACGTTTGTGAACTGACGAGAATAAGCGGTATCTGAGTAGAAAGCAAGAGAACATGTTGAGAATGGTAGTGAACATGGTGCAGTACCGCATTTCGATCAGCTGTATTACAAGTACTATGGTTTTTAGTTTACAAATACTACTGCAGTTTCAAGCAGAAATGATTGATATCCGGTGTGCTTGCAAGAGCCACGTTTTTGCAACCGCTGCATGCGCCAGCTTCCATGAAGCAGGAACATAATCCCATTGGGATTTTAACGAGCATATCGACCATGTCTGACAAATGGAAAAAACTCAGACTTCCATGAGGTCGTAATTCCGCATTTGTTGCGACTTTTCAATGTCTCACGCCCACCTGTAGGCGGTGTCTTTCACAGAGACACGGAAAACTCACAAAGATTTCAGATGACGCATAACCACTGGAAGACTGCATATAAAGGTGACTCTCAAAAGTGCATAGATACATTCACGCATTAATCTGAACGCTCCAGTAAGAACACATGATTAATTAGTAGGTGTATGTACAACCAAGTAACGTAGGAAAACGCAGATGCATTCTAATGAAGCAAACACAGACATTTTAACAAGTTACAACGGAACGACCTATGTGCCTGAAAAAATTAAAGCACTCTGGTCCAATGGTGCGTGCACAAGATTAAAGAGCATATGCGCACGCGCAAAAAGACATGCACAGACGGCATACATAGACACTTCCACATGCGCTTACGCACGCACACGCACGCAAGCACACACGTCTCTAAGACGTCAATACACGCAATCGCGTGTTTTCATTCATAATGTCACCCTCGCCATGTTCGCGTAATTCTGTAGTTCCGGAAATGCTTGCAAAATTTCGGAGTTTTCTACGTAGTGTATCAACGAATTATCTCACATTCAGTGCCTCACCCTGCGATGGAGATGTTTTCAATAAATATTTGAAACGAAGTGCTTAGCAAAGCATTCGGCATATTGCCGTAGTACATCCCCAAAATTTCGTCAGCGTTTCTTCATACTCTCGTGGCGTGGAGAGAAAGGTCGGCCGAGAGGCGGACACGCTCAGCAAACTGCTCGTCAACGATTGATCCTTCGAGTCCCCCAAAGACTCGTCAACGTCTTCATCCTACTTAGGGACGGGAAAAACCACGCACTTGGGCAGTGCCACGTTAAACAAGGGTTAGTCCTTCGCAGAGCGCCGCCGCGGTTGTCCGAGGGGGGAGACCCCACACGCAAGGAGAGAGGTGTATGGCGCGATGTCGTGAGTCTGCGTCGGCTTAGACAGTGGCTGTTTGGAATCCCCTCTTTACCCGCCCTGCTCGCTTTTATCGTCGGATGAATTATGTACACGAAGTGCGAAATGACACACCCAGGCTGACGCAAGAGCAGATGATCGTGTGGGGCCCACACCATTACACACTGGCCCGCTCCTCGCGACCACCAGGCGACGTTGCGCACGCCGGCGCTGCAAGTCGGCCTATGAGGTCGACGTCGATGGGGTAGGCCAACGTGATTTAGTCCAATAACGTGGCGTACTCTGAGCCTGTATCGGTGGGCGACGTAGCGAACGGACGCCGCGACTTGTTAGTCAGGCGACGTCAAAGCCGTGGACGTTGCTTGGCCTGCTCCATCCCTCCCCGGCTCTCGTGCGGACTCGCACTCTGTGCACTTCGCGGCACCGGTACCGGCACTGCCGCGGTCCTCTCTCTCTCTCTCTCTCACTGACTCTCACGCTGCCCGCCTGCTGCCCGCGCTATACTGGCACCGCTGGGGCTAGAGCAGCGTCCGTCCTCCTCTCCCCCCACCCTGCCCTCCTCTCCTCTGCCAGCCCGCCAGCCCCAGCTACAGCGGACCTCTGTGGACGCACACACGCGCTGCTCTCTCGGGCTACCGCCGACGCCGATGGTCGACGTCGCAGGCAACGCCATCTTCCTGTGACAGCTGTCGGGGTTCGGAGCCGGCAGTCCCCGTGCGTGCAGAGCAGGCAGCCTTCCCCCCAGGCCGCCAGTCATCCCGGGACCCGGCGGCAGGTGCTCACCCCCAGTCCACAGGTCCCAACCCTCACTGGCTGCTGCAGCGCGTGCCTGCGTGCGCGTGGTCGCGTGGTCTTGTGAGAGTTTGCCTTCCCCTGCCTGTTCCCCTATTCTGGTATTGCCTGAACAAGGGGGTCAGACCAAGCGTCACGCCATTGTCAAGACCTCTTCATCCCCAATCTTCCATCACGGCATTTTCGTCCTCCAAAGCGCCGGCCGGATTCTTGTGAGAGGGGAAAAAAATCAGCTGTTTTCTGTGGAAACTTTTCAGGATTACTTGACACTGGTCCTCCTCGGCGTCACACTGCTCTCGAAGGCAAACCAACCTACGAAGCAGCTAAAAGGGAGAATTTCTTGTACGCGAGTGCTGGCACGCGAGTGTTTCGCTCTCTCCCTCTCTTTTCCTGCATCTCGGCCGGCGGTGTTTCGTCATCTCGCCTTCCCGAGACCCCCCACGCCGCGTCGGAAGGAGAGCTGGCGAGAATGGCGTGAGGTCATGGCTTTGAGGAGTTACCCGATAGTATGACTGCACTGGCAGTGTCCCACCTGGCAGGACCATCGGGTAGATGAGCAGGCGAAGCGGCGAAGTTAACACAGGGTAAGTGTGGAGAAAGCGAGAAGGGGTTGGAATATTCCGTCAGTTGCTGTGACGCGTGTACGTTGCGAGAGGAGAGGGATTTTCAAACGACATATCTGCCTCTCCAGCTGCGGATTACAAGCCACCAAGATTGTTTTTTTTTTACCACGCTCACCCGCTTCCCCAGCGTGTACTCAGTGACGAGAGCTTAGCTGGATGCTGTGCTGAGTGGCTGTGACTGCAAACTGCCCAAGTGCCTTGAATTCATCATCCACTCTTGCCCAAGGCTGCGGTAACGTTCACTTCGTTGTTTCCCCCCACGATGCTTGTTTCGAATCGGCGTCTTTGCATTGGTGCGCGTCGCAACAGACCGACCGTGCACAACTCCCTAATGGAGTACATGCCATCCATACACAATCGATTCGATCAATGACCGTGGATGTCCATGTCGCTGTCTTCTACAAGTGGTGAGAACAGTGACAACCTGTTGCTACGTCTGCTTAAAACACCCACACCGAGATCGTCTGTGCAGTGATTTGTGATGTTCCACCGTGACACTTGCTTTTTCTTCTTCTACTTTGACGTGCGCTTGTCCAGCAGGCGATGGGTGTGCACTTCGTCAGTTTTGCCCAAGGTGGCGCTGTGTATTTCACGCCCTGACTGCACATCAGTAGCCTGTGACCTCTCGCGGAAACGCCAACCAGGAGAACCTCCTGTTGCTGCATACGGTGCCACGTTCATGGCTGATAATCACAAGCCACTTACGTTCATCCGCAGCCAGGGAAACCCCTACTGAGTTTCCATTTGATCAGCATCAGCAGTGTCCGTTTGATTTATTCGCTTGCGATTGTCATCTTGTATGAGAACCACTTCCACAACAATCACCATTGCGGCTACCTTCACCGGCGCGACACCGCCGCCACCATCATTACCACAGCGTTACGACCACCACCACCAACTCTGCCCCTTGAGGGCGACCGGGGTCGGTGCCGCGGAGGTTCGGGTGTGGTGTAGCCCCGCATGGCGTGTTCTCAAGGGCCATGTCCACGGGGCGGAGCCGGCGACATGTCAGCGAGGCGGGCGTCGGAGTGGCCGTCAAATACACACCCTGCGCCAAGGGTGACCACCTCGACGACGACGACGACGATGCTGTCGAGGAAATCTCCATTGTCGACCGCGATGGACTAGGTCGCGGTGCCGGCGACGAAGAAGGAGGAGCAGCTGCCTCGACAGCGGGTGCAGCGGGCGAGGAGGGCAACGGGGGCCTCACGGCCAACGGGCCCCGCATCCTCCCAGGGCTGGACGTCTACCAATCCCCCACGGACCGCACCAAGCTCATCGGGGAGCGCTTGAGTTCGTGCGACAAGATAAGCCTCTCCTCGCCCATCTACTCCAACAAGGTAGTCGAGCAGAAGTCCAAGTCGACGTCCAAGCAGAGCCTGCTGGACCTCTTCAGCACCAGGCTGGATAGGAGCAGGGCACGCAAGCGCTCCTCTATTGGGGCGGGCCTCCTCAAGAAGCCCAGGCCCAGCGAAGCCAACATAATCACGTCCAAGTCCATCCGAAAGCAGCGACGGAAGGAGCTCCAGGAGAAATTCGGCAAGAAGAGCCAAAGGGGCGAAAGAATCGAGAGTTCCACGGTGAGCTCCGACAAAGATGGCTGCAACTGGACGTTCGTCTTTGACCCCTCGGGGCGTCTGTGCTACTGGTGGTCGTCCGTGGTGAGCATAGCTTTCCTGTACAACTTCTGGGTGATCATCTACCGCTTTGCCTTCAACGAGATCAACCGGCACAACATAGCCATATGGTTCACCTTGGATTACTCGGCGGACTTTCTCTACATTCTGGACATTGTGTTCCACTTTCGAACTGGTTATCTGGAGGAGGGTGTGCTTCAGACGGACCCGACCAAGCTAAGAATACACTACATGAACAGCACCACCTTTTACATCGACTGTCTGTGTTTGCTTCCACTCGACTTCCTCTACCTCTCCATCGGGTTCCGCTCTATCCTTCGCTGCTTCCGTCTGGTCAAGGTCTACCGGTTCTGGATGTTCCTGGACCGCACGGAGCGCCACACGAACTACCCGAACGTGATTCGGACCGCCACCCTGATGCACTACTTGCTGGCACTCTTCCACTGGAATGCGTGTCTGTACTACCTCGTGGCGCATCAGGGCTTCGCCTCGCGCTCCCAGGACACCTGGAAATTCCCCAAGGACAAGAACAACACCTTGATTCAGTACCTGCACGCTCTGTACTGGAGTACCTTGACGCTCACCACCATCGGCGGACTACCGGCGCCCAAGACTACCAAAGAGTACTTATTCACTATCTTCGAGCTGATGTTTGCGCTCATGCTTTTCGCGACCGTGCTTGGTCACGTGGCCAACATCGTCACCAGTGTCAGCGCAGCTAGGAAGGAATTTCAAGGTCAGTCGTCCACTCTGGTTACGTGTCTTTGAGTCGTGGGGTCCCTCGATAGAATCCAATGGCCTTGTTACGTGCGGTGCTGTTCCTTTTTGTTTTGATTGGTCACTTGTTGCGTGGTTTTTCCTTTTTGTGAACTTGTGGTGTGTTATGATGTGAATATTTCGTGTTGATCTCAGTATCAGTACTGAAGTGTTTTCTTTGTGTCATGAACATTTATTTTGCTTCAATTGGGATCTCTTTATTCGGGGTATAATTTAATTTTTCCGTTCTATAAATTCTATATTTCACATTTCCTGTCGTTGATATCCCTTTTGTGCTTTCTTTCCAAATGTTTGATTGATCACAAATGTGTGGATTGGTTTGAGT
>JAWQFJ010018873.1:37500-57500 GCA_034096865.1 Theodoxus fluviatilis
GTGCACCTGCATCCGGCCATGTGTTTGTTTGTGAACGTTTGTGTTGACGATAACTGTAAGCTTCACACAACTTAACCATTTGTGTATAGGAGATGAGAATAACCCCCCACCCCCACTTCTCAACACCCTCCGTGTCACCTTACGCGCACTGACGAATGAGAAGAGAAATAGATAGTTTACTTGCAGTCACTCTAACCAAATCTTGTGATTTTCGAGATCGATGGCCTTACTGAGCCTAAATGGCTGATATGCCTTGAATATTTATTGTTCATTCATCCGTTCATCCATCCCCCCATTCCTTGATTTGTTATTCATTCATTCATTCATTCCTCCCATAAATTTGAGGTATAGCTCTACCCTCAACTTCCACACCCACATCCACCCTGATCAGCCACCCCCATGGCTGACTCCTGGCAGCTTGGTGGAAGCAACGGAATGAATCGGTCTGGTGAGGACTGCGTGGGACACGGGCGCGCTTACAGCGACCACCAGCACGCCCTCCCAAGTTGCAGACGCAATCTCCATCTTTATGGCGCACGCACACGCGCCCGCAGCCCTGAGAAAGGCTCGACAGAATACGGCCCGTGTCTCTGGAAACTCAGCTACAGGCATTCGCATCCTTAAGATGATGAAGTAGATGATGAAATAGTATCCAGTGTTTGTTTTCATTTGTTGTTGATTTTTCAGCGTGCAGATATCTACCGTATGTTCTCCTTTTTGCCCGTGAGGGTCGTGTAAGTCTCTGTGTTAATAACTCGACGTTCGTCTTATTCATCCCATATTCAAATATCAAAATATTCATACGAATGACCATGTCATGTCTGCTTATGCCTATTACACATGTGTTGGAAGTGCGTTCGTGTAGCGAGACACAACCGAGAAAAGCATCCCATTGTTTGGGTTGGGCTCACAAAGGCAGGATTTGTGGAATCTGTCGAGCTGGGGATGGGCAGGTGATGGCAAGCAGACGTCACATTTCGTGTACACCAGGGCCGGGCTGTTCTTTCTATCCCAGATAAAGATATCTCCTTGCAGGGTCGAGCGGCAACCGACAAAAGACAAGCTCTCTCAAAAGACTCTCGCACACAGGGAAGTGTGACATGCATGGACTGGGTCGCCGTTTTCAAAGAGGAAACACAAGATGGCCGGCCGGTACTGACCTAGTGCAGACATTTTCTGATACGCGAATTGTGGAGGCTGCTCGAGTCAGAGACACAGCTGCTGTGTTCGCGCTGTGATGATAAAGAGGCACACAAGACAGATATGCGACTATTGAAGACTGATCAGTCATGAGCACAGCAGAGTTATAAAAATAGAATGTTGCAGAAATATATGCTATTGCTGAGGGTTAATCGAGTTAGCGACACAGAATATACATTCGGACTCAAACGCTACAGAAACACTTGAAATAGATATGCTGTTATTGAGAGTTGATAGAGCTGTGATGCAGCAGATGTTTCGGACTTAAATGTTACAGTAACACTTGGAATAGAGATGCTATTTTTGAGGTATGCTCGAGTTATAGATGCAGCAGATATATTTGTACTCAAACTTACATACATTCTTGAGAAAGATATGCAACTATTGCAGAATGATCAGTCATAGACACAGCTTTATTTAAAACTGAGATATGGCAGAAACACTTGAGATTCATAAGCTACTATTGAGGGTGTATTGAGTCATTGTCACAGCAGATATTTCCGGACAGAGATTGTGAGAGAAACATTTGAGACAAACATGAGACCGATAAGAGCGGACCAAGCATTGCAATAGTAGGCACGGCATATATTTGGAGGTTGGTTTGTGCAGACACTCTTGAAAGATAAACTCCGACTTGTTCAGGCAGGCACAACTGCGAGAAATACACAGACGGCGGTAACGGCATATTAATACTTGGACCCGACTGTTTTCGAGAGAAGTCATTTGCGGGCTGGGTTACAAGCTGTTACACATGGAGGGAAGGCTAATGTTCTGGGGGACGTGTTGCTGGCGACAGTGCAGAGACCCGTGATAGTCGGCCTCGACTGTGAACATGAAGAAGTCATGTGATCTACAGTGTATTTATACATACACATCATTGAGTGAGACTGACTCAGTTGCAGACAAAATCCCGATGCCACGCAGGCAAGGGGAAAACTAGCGCATGTATCCCACCCTGCCTGGGACGCACTGACATCGTGTACAGGCAGAAAAGTCAAGTCCCCCCCCCCCTTCCCCCCCCCCCTCCCCTAACACTAGGTGATGCTCCACTCAAAAACGGAACAAACAGGTGCAGCAATGCGTCAGGCGAGGAGTATGGCCGGTGCAGGTGCAGGCGTCACAAGTGCATGCACCCCACAGCTTCGGACCACGTCAGGCCTCATTCGTCCGCGCCTTCAATGGCGACTGACACGTTGTCTGGCGCTCTGCCCAGAATGAGGCGCCAGGAAGGGCGCCCAGCACTGCCCCGCCACCACGCCATTCCGCAGACATGGCAGGCCAGGCAGTCGCAAACCTTTTAGATCATCGATTCCTCGGGCCCGACGGCGTTTATACTGCTTGCCAAGGCCCTCTCTGACAGCAGTCGTAAACTTCCCTGCACTGCCGCTGTCCCTCCATCGCCAACACAGGCGCTCTTCAGCCTTTGTGCCGGTCCCTTTGAGATGAGCCTGAGTGCAGGTCTATCGCTTGTCCTGTTGCTTGTACCTGTGAGGGCAAGAGGTGAAGAAAATAGTGAGAGAAAACGTTGGCTCAATAATCAAAGCCACTGTTGTATGTTCTTTGTGGAGTTGAGATGCTGGTGGTTTTGACCGACAGCATGGCTCGATGATCAGGAGGTAAAATCGTGTAGTTTGAACGTATTGAATGAGTTAAAAATTGCACCGCAAAACCGAGGACTTTTACAATACCATATAGAACATTCAAAGTTGTTTTTAATTTTTCGTCTGTGGTGGATTTTTCGTCTTCAAGATGCTTGCTGCTAATTGTCTTATCACAAATCGGCTCTTTTAATGTTTTTTTAAAATATAAATAGAAATGTTGTTGTTGTTGGACAAAAATATTTTCTTATTTTATATAGTTTATAAGGAGGGCACTATTCCAGAAATGTCTGGCCAAAAATATAGGTGTATCGATTGAAATCAATTCTACACATACTGACCGTAATCTTTTGTCCTCACGTTGAACAATGCACCCATTGCGATGTGGTGGTGCAATATTACATCGAGCTCAACACAAAGAAGCCTTTCGTGGCTCTCTAGTTAATTTATGAGGAGCTCGAGCAGGAAATATATGCACATTTAACCAACACTGCATCCTGCCTGCGATATAAGTTTACATCCCATATACAAAGTGGACCGCATGTTGTTTGTGTTAATGCCATGCACTTTCGAATACAACAGCTTATGAGTAACTAGGCAGCCTAATATTCGGTATCTGGTGTGCAAATATAGATGTGACGAGTTTCCCCAGCAGCAAGTTACAGAAGCTGCTATGTTCAACAGCATAGTCATCATTTGGGATATATACGCAGCCAAGTTATTGTAGGGTTTACAACAGACCTCCATTTGAATCCATATCCACTCTTACTAGAGGCAAACACTTGGTCGAAGTAACGTTGCACTTTGTCGGGCCTGGCCATCACTAGGTTTGGTATGCAGGACAACCCGATATCTTATAGGTCCGATAGGCGCAATGCTGCCATCAGCAGTATAGAAAATGTTCGCACAAAAATATCCAAAAACTTACGGACCGACAGCGAGATACCGGATAGTGCGAGCACCTAAAAAAATATCTCTGCCATAGCGCCGTGTAGATGGCTCCCGCAAGTGCAATGTCCTCCCATGTCGTGCCGATATATAGTATCGGGCCGATAGATAGTAACGAGCCGATAGGTAATATCGGGCCGATAGATAGTAACGAGCCGATAGGTAGTATCGGGGCGATATATAGTAACGAGCCGATAGGTAGTATCGGGCCGATAGATAGTATCGGGCCGATAGGTAGTATCCGGCCGACAGCACCACGTCGGACTCTCCTGCATACCAGCCCAGATCAGTTAAGACCTGTTATAGTTTAGCAACGCTTGCAGCTACTTCGCTGTAGTAGCAATCTTATCTAACCAATGAGGACGCAATTTTGGTCTAGGTCTGCGTCCTCATTGGTCAGATAAGATTGCTACTACGGCGAAGTAGGCGTAAGGTTTGCTAGATTAAAACAGGCCTCTATATGAGACACTGATACGGAGGAAGATGAATATATATATATATATATATATATATATATATATATATATATATATATATATATATATATATATTACAGCCCTTGAGTATTGGTAGGCTAAAGCCTTTGACTACAAAATCACACGAGCTGCTTAGAATAAAATAAAGTTAAGTAACGACTTTCGTACGTATCTGCACTTACAAATCGCGTAGGGAGATGTGGAGGGCTCATACTCCCAACCCACGGGGATGGGGGATGGGGGTGGGGGATGGGGATGGGGGATGGGGGTGGGGGATGGGGGTGGGGGTGGGGGTGAGGGTGAGGGGTTCTAAGACACAACCTACGCCAAATGAATTGTCATACACTTATCCTAAGATTCCTTCGTGTTTACAACAACACATCTATCTGAGTTTTTTCTTCTTTGTGTTCCCTGTTCCCGGGCTGGAAAGACTGTTGCAGTCCACACAGTGTCGCAACAATGTGTGTGTGTGTGTGTGTGTGTGTGTGTGTGTGTGCGTGTGTGTGTGAGTGTGTGAGTGCGTGCGTGTATGCTTGCGTGGATGAGTGCGCATATGTATGTGTATGTGCGTGCGTGTGTGTGTGTTTGTGTGTGTGTGTGTGTGTGTGTGTGTGTGTGCGTGCGTGCGTGTGTGTGTGCCTGTGTGTGTATGTGTGTGCGTGTGTGACTGTGTGTGTATGTGTGCATGCGTGTGTATGTATGATTGTATGTGCGTGCATGCGCGTATGTCTGTGTATGTGCGTGTGCGTGCGTGCGCCGTGCATATGTGTTTGATACTGTTGGTGGCACATAAATTACATAGGTTGTTGGTGCTTTAGATTCGTTCATCACTGTATATACAGGAGACCATACACTACCGAAACGGGTGTCCTCATGAACAGACAAACTTGTAATAGCTGTAATACCAACGATTCTTTAACTCCTCTTGCTGCGTTCAGAACCGACAAGTCTCACAGGCGACTGTAACCAGGCCCTACTCGCGCTAGAAAGATGGATGAGAATACTCAACATCGCCCTTGCTGGACAAAACACGAAACAGATGTTGCATTCTACGTGTATGAATGCCCAGTCTTCAAACATTCCATGCGAAGCAGTTTCGCCCAGAATGCCGATTATGTCGCCGTTGCTTTTGAACTTGTCTCCCCTTTCTGTTTCGTAGCTTATCTTATGATTGCTGAGTAAAATCTAGGTTGTGAGTTTTCTGTTTGATTGACAGATGCGTTGGATGCAGGGTGGGGCCAGCAGTTTGTTGTACGCGAGGATCGAACTCGATCTGCCAGGATGGTGGGAGTGCACGGTTGGCTCTGAATGATATGACTGTTCCGAAGTCTTCCAGCAGCATCTTTGGCTGCTTGGGGCCGCCCCTGGCTGAGCTACAGGACCAGGCCCCGAAAGCCCAGCAGCCAGGGGGTCCAGCTGATGAGGGGGGCATCGAGCGCCTCCGGCTATACGTTACGCTGAATATTTAAGTTGACTCTCTGGTTGACGTTTTGCAGCAAACAGTCATCGCTCAGCCCACGGGTGTTTTGTCTGTGATACTTGATCTTGTTCTACCTCACCGCTGCTCTGTTTATTGCTTTCCTATTTTTAGTGCCACCGATCGCGTCATTAACTTTTTATCCGAAGCTTAACAACAGTCACCTGATATATTTACTATTCGCTGATAGGTTAATCGCTCTTCCAAAATTACCGCGATTGTAAAACTACTGACGTATTCCTCACATATACCCATCTGTAATCGTTACCAGGATGTATGCATGCATAGCGGAACCCGCTAATCTTTCCAGCCATATTTTAATTAGATCATTATGACTTATCACGCTTTACATACATGTATGTACATCCCTACATCTGCACTCTTTCCTCTACACTTCACTTCTCACTCTCTATTTTCCCCCCAGTTTCCCCTCCTCTCTATGTTACATGGAGAGGCAGGACATCCTCACCGACTGTGAGTGTGTTGTATTGATTGGCAGCCTGTTGCTCTCCCTCTCCCTGCCTCCACCCTCTCCCCCTCTCCCAGTCCTGAAACCCCACTCCCTTCTTTCCCTTCTCTCCCCTCTCCTCCCCCTCCCCCAGCTGCACCGACTGAGCAGCAACATGGTGAGGGAGGCAGCTGTAGCAGCTGGGATGTCAGAGAGAGAGAGAGAGAGAGAGAGAGGAAAGAGAAAGAGAGAGAAAGAGAGAGAAAGAGAAAGAGAGAGAGAGGAGAGAGAAAAAGAGAAAGAGAGATAGAGAAATAAAGAGAGGAGAGAGTCAGAGGAGAGAGAAAGAGAGAGAGAGAGAGAAAGAGAGGAAAGAGAAAGAGAGAGAAAGAGAGAGAGAAAGAGAAAGAGAGAGAGAGGAGAGAGAAAAAGAGAAAGAGAGATAGAGAAATAAAGAGAGGAGAGAGTCAGAGGAGAGAGAGAGAGAGAGAGAGAGAAGGAAAGAAAGAAAGGTAGAGAGAAAGGGAGAGAGAGAAAAGGAGGAGAGAGAGAGCAGGGAACGAAAACATTATGGTACAACCTAACGCTGCTCGAACAACTAGATGTGCATGCAGAAAACATTTTGTTACCAGTTGTTTTTTTGCTTTCTCAACAATTGTCTTGCCTGAGCGGCTCATTGTCTAAACACCCGTTAAGTCAACGTGACAGATATCCGTATGCTTAACGCAAGCAGGCTTGCTCTGCTTATCTGGCATTTCCGTGATGTCGTTTGGAATGTAACCGTGAATAAAATATGCACGCATCGACTTACTTTCGGGTGCAATGAATGAATATATGAATGAAAGAATAAATTTAGTTTTAACGCCTATCATCCTTTAAAGGCTGTGTAAGGCCATTCATCGCAAAAATGAGAAAAACTTCTTGAAGGAAAAGCAAATCAGGTCAGGATTTCATAATTATTCTTCACTTACGAATCGCGTAGGATGAAGCAATGAGTCTATTCTCTCCCCCAATCCACTGGGGACAATTTCGCTCAGGTACTTGTAGTCACATGTAAGCATCAGTGATTTCATCTAGCGATTCTTCATTCCGTTGAAGCCCCTTAACGACACCCCAGCACCATCTCCACTCCGTGGATGACACGTGACCAAACTGTGCATGAATGCATCATAGTTATTTTTGTACAATAGTCCACATCAGCCCTGACGGGTACCCAGTTCTCAAGGGTGAGGAGTAGGTGTGTGAGTCAAACTCCTTGTTCACAGATGCAACTTCATGATTCACGCAGAATCGAGCGTCGCTCGAGGTTCGCTGTCAGAGCCCCAGATGACCTGACGCATGTGTCTAAAGATAAAGGGGAAGGTGCTCTTTTTATATTGCGCCTTTCCACCCATTGGTGGGTGCTCAAAGCGCACACTTTACCCCCGATAATCGGGCTACCCCTTTCATCAATCGAACACCATCTCAACTCCCTAGGGAGCATGCAACCAGGCTGCAGATGAACGCACCAAAGGTAGCTTTCACATCTTACCAGTACAGTCCTCACAGGAAACCCCTTTACTCCTGGGTGAGGAGAAGCAATGTGAGCAAAGCACCTTGCTTAAATATGCAACTCTGAGATCCTCGCAGTTTCGAACGCCGCACTCACTAGCTGCAAGCGACTTGCAGATCAAGGGCGCTGACCACTCAGTCAAAGATCCCCATGGACGAATGTGGGATGAAAGAAAACGGATCTGCAGACAGTCTTGGCATACTGCATTTATCCCTAATGCCGGTACAGGCACTGTGCGTGTACGTAGCGTTACTGCACACAGTCACGGTAGACCTGTGGGCAGAGGAAGGACGAAATGGTGCCGTGCGTGCAGAGAGCACGTCTACAGGATAGATGAGTGTCTTCTGGTTTCCAAGAAAGTGGCAGGGTTCCTCGGGCATCGGTAAGTCACAGAGTCGTTGTGCTGAAGACAACACATTACGTATTCCAATGGCAGTCCCCCCTAAAGGAGAGCAATATGAGCGACAGAGGAACTTCATTAGTTGACGTGTGTCGACTCGGACGCTTGTGCGGAAGTATCATGACGCCGAGACATCTTTGACTTCCACTCAAAAAGAGCTCCTACAGGCCTTGTGCATGGCCACTGCCGGGGCTGCAAAGATGGCGTTTTGACACAGAAGCAGCGCAGGCCCAGAGAAGACCGTGGATGGAACCCAGACAGAGGAGACCTCCTGACACTTCCGGGAAGAACTTCCTGCTACAGAGGGCAGTTGCTTGTCGAGCAGAACGAAAAGGCTGAAAGGCTCCACAACTGCGGGTACCAGTAATAGAGGAGGTTGTTAGGCGGCAGTCGCCGTGAAACGCTGTCAGCTTCGCTAACCATGCTTGCGGTACTATCAACCGCGGCGAGGTTTTAAGGCAGAACTTGTGAAGGAAGAAGATTAGACCCATGAAACGTTCTCAGGCATTCCTCAACAAATTACCTAGGAAGGAAATAACAGGCCAATAGATGTAGATGCGTGCCTATGCCCATTCATTACGAATTCATTTATCTCTTCGGTTACCCTCATCTTCCTGTTGTATCATGAGAGGATGCTGGTCATGATTCGTATTCTAGCACCCGAGCAGTTTCCTGTAGTTTTTCTTATTCTGTGTTCATCCCCGACATTTTGCCACGACGGACGTATTTATTCAATGCAGCTGATTGAACTGATTTTCCGTCGTTAGAAAGTTGCCTTTCACATCTTGAGGAACTCATATCTTCTGACAGCGACCAAGGCAAGGCAATGATCTGCACCGTAATTGGCCTTTTGATGGAGTGGAAAGGGATCGCAAAGGGTCTTTATGTCTGGCTTCCTTGTTCAGTCGTTCTTTTCGCAGTCTCGTGTGCCGTTCTTCTGTTGCAACACTTCCTTGTCAGAATAATAACATCTAAGTCCCCTCGTTGGCGTGGCATTCTTACAGAGTAATTTACACGAATCTCAACGAAAAACAGAAGCGCATGTTGAGGTATTCAGAAGATACTTGCTATGATCTGGATTCGACCGATATGTGTTTGCTTTCAAAACATGATCCACTGGATGATTTCCTATTCGAGGGGACTGAAATTAGAGAACCTGTCAAATAATGTCGAGAAGAGTGGCACGACTCCTACCGATTTTGACGCTTCTTGCATTTCATACAAAAGATGCCTGGGCCTTCTGGCGGCCAACTGGTGCACTGGAGGCAGAAGACGATAGCACAGTTTAGTATGATTAAAGATTTGTTGTCGTGACGACTCGAACTCCTGGAATCGAAATTTTTTCTGGTTGCTAAAGCGTGAAGGATTGCATGGTTTTTCTTTACTTGATCATCCTTTCCTTTCAGTGTGAAGATATTAACCCTCTGAGTGCCGCGATAACCAAAACAAAGCACACTCCAAGTGCACCAGTATTGATGGCAGACCGGTTCCGATGTGTGTTGTGCTCTCATTATTTGATAGAACCAATAGAGAGTGAGCTTAGTGAAGGTATTGTCAAGTGGGCGAAACTTCAGAAGTTGACACTATGAGGGTTAACTTTATAAAAACGTATAGAGACTGCCCTGAGAGAACAGAGTATACTTAAACGAAATCAACAAAGGCACAAAAGACGTTGGTCATTGCTTCAAACGGCTTGCTGTAATCGAGCAAAGCAAATACGATCATAAAAAAGAGCGACCATACATCAGAGGGGTTGCTGTATCATGATGCCTGTAAAAATCTTTAGTATCAATCATTCCTGAAGTGTGCTGTCTAGCAGAAGACGTCTAGAATGCTTGATTGCGATAAAGGTAAACACGAGTGCAATTTAGTCTGCATTCTCATCGGCGCATCTTGTTTGCTGTTACAAATCTAGTTACGACTTTACCTTTACTTGTCAGAGATCTTATCAGGGACGTTAGAACGTGGTGACATCATCTGTCAACTACTTTTAAAATTTAAAAATGTTAACCGTAATTACATATTCTAGTAAACAGAAACGACCTGTTAATGCTACATTACGCAAAAGATACAATGCACATCTAAGTGCCCTGGTAATACTATCCTTTCATTCGCTTTTATCGTGGGCGGGTATCATTTCGAAAAATAATCGAATTTTCGATTGGAAAATGTTCCATCTATTCTTTTGGTAGTATCTTTGCTTCCTGGCTGTTCATGAGAACCGTTCTTTTCGCATACAACACTTCTTTCACGGCCAGTGCAGAGAATTGAGTGCCCCTTTGCCAGTTTCAGTTTCGCTTGCCTTTCCTCTATCGCTTTGTGAGGAGAAAACATTGATCGCTGATCTAGAGGAATTTGCTGATGTGGACTCTGACATGCGCAGTCAATATCCAACAGATCGACTGACCAATTCTTTTATTCAGGAAATTAACACACCCCGCCCACCTCCTCTCCCCACTCCCTTCTCCCTCACTCGCTCAATCATGCACTCATGCACTTATTAACTCGCGCACTAAAGCACTCACACGCTCACTCACTCATTCTCTTGCTCATTCACATGCTCCCCCTCTTCAGCAACACACTCACTCAATCGCCGGCGTGCTGGCTCACTCGCTCACGCAGTCACTCACTCGCTCACGCAGTCACTCACTCGCTCATGCAGTCACTCACTCGCTCACGCAGTCACTCACTCGCTCACGTATTCACTCACTCGCTCACGCATTCACTCACTCGCTCACGCATTCACTCACTCGCTCACGCAGTCACTCACTCGCTCACGCAGTCACTCATTCATTCACGCAGTCACTCACTCATTCACGCAGTCCCTCACTCATTCACGCAGACACTCACTCATTCACGCAGACACTCACTCATTCACGCAGTCACTCACTCATTCACGCAGTCCCTCACTCATTCACGCAGTCACTCACTCATTCACGCAGACACTCACTCATTCACGCAGACACTCACTCATTCACGCAGACACTCACTCATTCACGCAGACACTCACTCATTCACGCAGTCACTCACTCATTCACGCAGTCCCTCACTCATTCACGCAGACACTCACTCATTCACGCATTCACTCACTCATTCACGCAGTCCCTCACTCATTCACGCAGACACTCACTCATTCACGCAGTCACTCACTCATTCACGCAGTCCCTCACTCATTCACGCAGACACTCACTCATTCACGCAGTCACTCACTCATTCACGCAGACACTCACTCATTCACGCAGACACTCACTCATTCACGCAGACACTCACTCATTCACGCAGTCACTCACTCATTCACGCAGACACTCACTCATTCACGCAGTCACTCACTCATTCACGCAGACACTCACTCATTCACGCAGACACTCACTCATTCACGCAGTCCCTCACTCATTCACGCAGACACTCACTCATTCACGCAGACACTCACTCATTCACGCAGTCACTCACTCATTCACGCAGTCCCTCACTCATTCACGCAGACACTCACTCATTCACGCAGACACTCACTCATTCACGCAGTCACTCACTCATTCACGCAGACACTCACTCATTCACGCAGACACTCACTCATTCACGCAGACACTCACTCATTCACGCAGACACTCACTCATTCACGCAGTCACTCACTCATTCACGCAGTCTTTCACTCATTCACGCAGACACTCACTCATTCACGCAGACACTCACTCATTCACGCAGTCACTCATTCATTCACGCAGTCACTCACTCATTCACGCAGTCACTTACTCATTCACGCAGTCCCTCACTCATTCACGCAGTCCCTCACTCATTCACGCAGTCACCCACTCATTCACGCAGTCACTCATTCATTCACGCAGTCCCTCACTCATTCACGCAGACACTCACTCATTCACGCAGTCACTCACTCATTCACGCAGACACTCACTCATTCACGCAGACACTCATTCATTCACGCAGTCCCTCACTCATTCACGCAGACACTCACTCATTCACGCAGACACTCACTCATTCACGCATTCACTCACTCATTCACGCAGTCCCTCACTCATTCACGCAGTCACTCATTCATTCACGCAGTCACTCACTCATTCACGCAGTCACTCACTCATTCTCGCAGACACTCACTCATTCACGCAGACACTCACTCATTCACGCAGTCACTCACTCATTCACGCAGTCGTTCACTCATTCACGCAGTCAATCACTCATTCACGCAGTCACTCACTCATTCACGCAGTCCCTCGCTCATTCACGCAGTCACTCACTCATTCACGCAGTCCCTCACTCATTCACGCAGTCACTCACTCATTCACGCAGACACTCACTCATTCACGCAGTTCCTCACTCATTCACGCAGACACTCACTCATTCACGCAGTCACTCACTCATTCACGCAGTCCCTCACTCATTCACGCAGACACTCATTCATTCACGCAGACACTCATTCATTCACGCAGTCACTCACTCATTCACGCAGTCACTCACTCATTCACGCAGTCACTCACTCATTCACGCAGACACTCACTCATTCACGCAGACACTCACTCATTCACGCAGACACTCACTCATTCACGCAGACACTCACTCATTCACGCAGTCCCTCACTCATTCACGCAGTCCCTCACTCATTCACGCAGACACTCACTCATTCACGCAGACACTCACTCATTCACGCAGTCACTCACTCATTCACGCAGTCCCTCACTCATTCACGCAGACACTCATTCATTCACGCAGACACTCATTCATTCACGCAGTCACTCACTCATTCACGCAGTCACTCACTCATTCACGCAGTCACTCACTCATTCACGCAGACACTCACTCATTCACGCAGACACTCACTCATTCACGCAGTCCCTCACTCATTCACGCAGACACTCATTCATTCACGCAGTCCCTCACTCATTCACGCAGACACTCACTCATTCACGCAGTCACTCACTCATTCACGCAGACACTCACTCATTCACGCAGACACTCATTCATTCACGCAGTCCCTCACTCATTCACGCAGACACTCACTCATTCACGCAGACACTCACTCATTCACGCATTCACTCACTCATTCACGCAGTCACTCACTCATTCACGCAGTCACTCATTCATTCACGCAGTCACTCACTCATTCACGCAGTCACTCACTCATTCTCGCAGACACTCACTCATTCACGCAGACACTCACTCATTCACGCAGTCACTCACTCATTCACGCAGTCGTTCACTCATTCACGCAGTCAATCACTCATTCACGCAGTCACTCACTAATTCACGCAGTCCCTCGCTCATTCACGCAGTCACACTCATTCACGCAGTCCCTCACTCATTCACGCAGTCCACATCACTCATTCACGCAGACACTCACTCATTCACGCAGTTCCTCACTCATTCACGCAGACACTCACTCATTCACGCAAGTCACTCACTCATTCACGCAGTCCCTCACTCATTCACGCAGACAACTCATTCATTCACGCAGACACTCATTCATTCACGCAGTCACTCACTCATTCACGCAGTCACTCACTCATTCACGCAGTCACTCCACTCATTCACGCAGACACTCACTCATTCACGCAGACACTCACTCATTCACGCAGACACTCACTCATTCACGCAGACACTCACTCATTCACGCAGTCCCCTCACTCATTCACGCAGTCCCTCACTATTCACGCAGAACACTCACTCATTCACGCAGACACTCACTCATTCACGCAGTCACTCACTCATTCACGCAGTCCCTCACTCATTCACGCAGACACTCATTCATTCACGCAGACACTCATTCATTCACGCAGTCACTCACTCATTCACGCAGTCACTCACTCATTCACGCAGTCACTCACTCATTCACGCAGACACTCACTCATTCACGCAGTCCCTCACTCATTCACGCAGACACTCATTCATTCACGCAGACACTCACTCACATTCTTACTCCTCCCTCCCGTCCCTTCTTCAGTCTCTTTTCCTTTTTCTCTCTTGCTCACTCCCTCCCTCAGCACCGCAACATCCCGCCTGGCGACAGACGGAGGGGCTGCACTCAATAGCCCGAGACATTTTCCCGCTCGAGCGGCTCCGTAAAAGCCCGAGGGACGCGGTATTGACCGTAGAATGTTATTCACTTCGCGCCCACTTTCAAAGGACCCGGATGCCTGTTCGAACGGGGTCCGCACGACCTTCGAATTGGACGCTCGTGGCCCCTGAAAGTGTGTTTTTCTTCTCTGTGCTCTTCAGTGCAGTCCGTCACTATTGGAGTTTCTTTGGAGTCCAAGGACGCAGAGATGTTGGGGACGCAGCCCCAGGCATGGAACTGTTGACAGGCTGCTGACGAAGTAAAAAAGGGAACTCGAAGTGCTTGGACACTTGTTTACAAGAGCCCAGTGGCTCTTTCATTACTCGAGGTTTTTTGCGTCGCAAACGCAGTGCAGCTGAGAAAAACTTCTAACGCAAAGGGTCGCTATTTCCTCCACCTAATGCTCTGCCACGGTCATAGGGCTTCTATAAGGCGGTCATATTATCTGGGGGTGAAAACCGCATTGAGTTTCTCGTCACTGTAACACCACTGACTGATGGCGGTAAAATTACACCTGCTTGACACGAGTTCAACGCAGACCATGCATGTCTAATGTGTATTTGCAATGATTTAAAAAAAAAAACAATCCTTTTTTTCTCCACCTCATCATTTTGCTTCAGTGTGCGCTTGTGTCCCACGCAGGAGCCATCTGAGTGATTGGTGGTGAGGAAGCCTCTAGGGCAACAAGGAATGGAAGTCGAGATTGGCTCAGACAGCGCCTGCAGCAATGAGGATGTGGGATAATTGACCTTTTCCAAACCCCCCAGCACCTCCATGTGCGTCAGCATAGAAAAGCAAGACAAGGCTGTGTTTTGGATGGAAGGTAGGCGACAGGGTCTGTCGTGAGTAATCGTCTACTGTGTTGGCACTATTGATCTGCCTCGTACACGTGAAATGATCGAGTTATTTGCGCACCGAGTTGCCTGCATTAAACAGTGCTTTGCATGTTTCCAGAGGTGCAGCATCTGGTGTGACAATACCACTCTTTTTCCCTTTGGACAATAAGTAATGTGCGTGCTCTTTTTTGGTCCGATTCAAGCATAGTAAATGCACACTGAATAAGTAATGGTCACACCATCATGGCGTGGCTATTTGTACACCTGCGTTGAGACGTGTGGGACGAAGAGGCAGACACACGATGCCCCTGATCTGTCGTCCCGCATTTTGAACACAATCGATGTGTTGAGATCGTAGCGACTCCAGCATTGCAGACCTAGCTTATCGCCACAGTGCAAACTGGTCCTCTTTTCACTGCTATTTACATGTAATCTTTTGTATCGGACACAAAAGTTCAGAGTGCTATTTCAGTCATGAAATAAGGAGTGAAAGAGGCACATCTCATTAACTATGTTAATTGTTCTTGCTTAATGATGAATATGTAGAATGTCAGTGTGACATATTTTCTCTTTCGATTCAAGATTGCGTCCTGCATGTATCTCCTCAGACTGCACGTTCCGCGTTCTCAGACATCTGAGTGATCAGTTCATCCGTATTGTCGAACTTCCAGACGGAGCTCTACGTCGCTTCCGTCTGTGACTGCTCTGCAAGTGACACCAGGGAAATCTGGATTGTTCCACGCCAGGAATGGGTTTTTCTGAGTTTGATACCCATCTATCTCTTGGCAGACATAACGTCTGAATTGAACAACTCAAAACAGTTTCTGCATTGCAAGGTCATCCAGCACGACAACAGCGCCAGGTCATTTGCAGTTTTCTTCTCGATTTGGAAGGGACATGGAGGTACGCACGCATTTGAAACAGACCTCTCCAGACAAGGCTTTGGGAAGACTTGACAAAAAAGTGATGGTATTGGTTTCATGTGGCGATTTTGAGCCATTTTGAATTCTAGACCCCTTTTCCTCCTGGTCATTAGACCACCGTAGGCAAGCAAGTATTCATACACTGAAATGCATGCTTTATTGTCCCTTCTTAGGAAGTGTTCGCAGTAACTACATACTGAATATTTCTTGAGACCACGAGACACTTTCTAGATGGCTCGCTCATAGCTTTTCAGTGTTACATCAGTGCGTGATGAAAGAGAGCACGGTTGCTGCTCACGAATGAAAACGTCACATACCTCTGAAAAGATCGATGGTTTGACTTAGTTTGAAAGTGCAGAGAGACAACGTTTACAGGAGTGAAACAAGTTCCGTTAGTTTAATGTACCTTCAAATGTCTCAAAGGCATCCCTTTAACTCATGACTTGAGAGACGAAATGTCGTTTTGGGCACTTTTAAGATGAGCAGTGGGCTGGCCAAAACCACCCTGCAAGGTACCGTACCAGGTGGGAGAAGGAGAGGCAGGCAGAGAAAGAGGTGGGAAGACAACATCAAAGAGTGGACAGGCTTGACCTTTGCTGACTCACAGCGAGCCACAGAGGATAGAGATCGATGGAGGAAGATTGTCCGAAAGTCATCAGTGGCGCCTCAACAACCCATCTCAGGGTTAAGACTAAACTGAACTGAACTGAAGATGGGGGCACTTTCCAACACCAAATCGCTTGTAACAAGCGGCGGCGAGGACCGAGTCGACAGTGAACAACAGCAGAGGAGGCTGGCTGAGGCAAGCCCGAGACTGGGGCACGTGACGGGGGCAGGCAGAGACCGGCACGCCCCTCATTCACTCCTCCCGGCCTGAAGCGCACTGCCTCGATTGATGGCGGTCGTAATTGGATGATCGCGATTACGGGGCTGATCAATAGACCACGTGAACCACTCTTTGTCACCAGTCCGACTCGGACCAGGCCCGATGTTTGCCCGGGGCTTTGACCGGCCTGCCGCTCTACAGTCAAGTCCGGAAACCGCGCCGGGCCTGGCAGACCCGTCTGGTCTCCTGGACACTGACTGACCACGCGTCTGTTTTTCGGGCAGGATCCCCCTTGAGCAGACGATATAGTGGAACAACCTCATTAGTCGACAACCGCTTCAGAGACAACTTGTGAGGGAGGATCTTTACTTTGTGTCACAGTGGCGCTCAGAACGGGGTGTGCTTCTGGAACGAACAGGACCGTGAGGATTATCGGCATCAGATAGCTCAATGTTGGTCGATGGACTCTTCACCTCCTGGCCAGAGTTCATTCGTTACGGTATCACGTCCTCGGAAGAAGCTTCGATAATTTCTTAGAGCAGCAGTTACAGAAATAACAGTGAAAGAGATAAAACTGTAAGAATTGGTGAATGTGGCTGAATTATTGTTGGGATTGCAAACAAAAGGAATTGTATCTTCATTATTAATCGTCACCTTGCACACCAGAGAAGTCTGAATATATTTAGAATTGCAAAGCCATCAAAAGGTTAATGACTCACGACGATAAGAAAGCTGAAGGTTTTTTTCGTTCTTTGATGTACATGTCACTTGCCGGTTTGATGTAGCCTTCCTACTATTTCCAACTTCATTCATTTTATTTTTGCGTTGACTTCTCTGAGGAAACCGAGTCAGGCAGCCAGGCTGTGAGGCTGACGTACTGCCCCTGTCAAAAACAACCCTTGCATATAGAGGGTCCCTGTTTGACTAACACTTCATCTTGTCAGCAGGCTGCTGGAATTTTAACGAAAGACGCAGACGGTCTTGAGGGCATCGATCGATCGCTGGCTCAAATATCTGGCGATATTGACATATGTCGAAGCACTTGGAAAACACTTGGGTTCGTAAGGCGTGTGATGGGTTTTTTTGTTGTCCAGAGTCTTTCTTTCCAAAAAGAATCGGGTCTTGATTGGCCAATACAAGTATGTCCAATTTCAAGTGCTCAAAGCTATATAATGATTTGTGGACACATCTCGTCGTAACCTTTCCGGATCGTTTTATTGTCGATCAGCCTTTGCACGAAAAACTTCTGTTGCGGTGTGACAGTCAGCAGCCAACACGACTACAACACGGGAGATTGGGGATCGCTCCCTGGGTGTGACAACACGCCCCAAGGCACATACAGTGCATTGCTTTTCAGCGACCAGCGTGCAAGTCCTTGCATTGGTTTTTGAATGAAAAATTGATTCACTGAAGAATATTGTTGCTGTTGTGTTGTGCATCGTCTAAACGTGATTATCAGAAGGTCACTGTTACTGTGTTTGAAACAACTGTTTCATGTGTTCCTGCACAACTTTATAATGTTTATTACCTTTAAAGTCTGGAGAGTTATGGCAGCGAAAATTTATGGTAGACAACTACATTCACGTCTTACGTTTGTGGTGTTCCTAGACGCCGTAATATTTTGCGGGATATTTAAATTGGTAACAATAATTGTCGAATATATGCAAGAACCTACTATTCTCCAATTTGGTATGACAACTTTCAAATGTAATTCTGATCTCGGCGTGACTGCATCGACATGCTGTGGTCTAATTTAGTTCATGACGTGCCTGCCTTTTTTCTCATTTTTAATCTACAATCAATGGACTCGTCGTCACATGTAGATGACAACGATATCACTTTGAGAATCGAGTCGGCACCATTTGACTTATTGCTTGGAGTGCTGTGAGGCCTAGTGAGAGAGAAACACTAATGGCCGACTCTCAGTGACGCGGTATCATTATGCACACTGTCGGATGTTGCCAGCAAAAACTATATGTATATTGCCTCTGTGACACACTGAGGATCATACAATCTGATGTGGGACATAGCTTCCCCCAGCAACACGTGGTTGTTTTCTGTACCGCTTGGGGGCGCAACAGACGCTGCCGGGCAGTCCAGTAGCCTACCTAACTTACGCTGAAATGATCGAAGTCGGAAACATTCGCGGACACTGTACCCCAGTTCAAATCTCGGCATTTCTCGCGAGAACGGACATTTATAAACGTCGTTTAGCTTAAGATTACACCAGAATCACGCGGACCATTAATGCATGAGGTACAGTACCGCCGAGCAAGGCGTTTGTCACAAAACGCAGATACATTAACGCGGCCAGATCTTAGCATAACTCCCCGGGCGTGCGAGTCACGTGACTGTAAGGCCGAGATTTCAAACCTGGGGTACAGTGTCCGCGAATGTTTCCGACTTCGACTCATTCAGCCTAACTTACACGTCATTGTCAGGGACAGCGAGGCGTGCTCGTCACAGCTGTTCCGCTTGTGACGTCAACAGCAGATAACCTTTCAAAGTCAGCCACCGTGTGCAATAATCGTGGACAAGGTCGTTTACTTTGTGCGTTTTCTCTCGTGCTTGAAGAGAATGCATTCTGTATGCAATTCAAGCTGTTTCTCTTTAAATATGGTAACGTGTGGCCAAGCCGTATGCTTGTGCGTATGAGTGTATTTAGTCCGAGTGCACTGAAACTGACAGCCTGCCTTTGAAAGACGCATATATTCAAATATTCAAACATACACAAACCCGTACATACATACTTACACACACATACATAGAGAGAGAGAGAGAGAGAGAGAGAGAGAGAGAGAGAGAGAGAGAGAGAGAGAGAGAGATTCATCGCATTCTCTGATACGGGGACCTAAAGGATGGCAGTTAAAAGAGATACTTTGGAATGACAAATACAAAACATTGTTGGAGAAAAATAATATCGTTGTCGGACGAGTAGAAAGTAGAATCATCAAATTGATTCGTGGTTAGGTTATTCCAGGGTGAATGTTTGGATACCAAGTGCCTAGCCTGCAAAAAGAGTGTAAGAAAATGAAAAAGATTACTGGGATAGATGGAGTTTTACGATCTATTAGCCTCTGCAGGCTATTAAAGCCCTTGATTGCAAAAACTCATGAGAGGTGATTACAAAATGGGCAAGTCGTCACTATTTTCCTATATTTTTTTGCCTCTTACGAATCGGGCAGGGAGACGCGGTGGGTCTATTGTTACCCCAATCCCTGGGGTGAGTGGTGGGGAGATGGAAAGAAAGGG
>JAWQFJ010018873.1:65000-95000 GCA_034096865.1 Theodoxus fluviatilis
GATTTGTCGTCGTCCACGGAGTCACAGGTGGAGCAGTGCCCTTTCCGTTTTCGAGTTAATCGTAATTCGCTCTCAGAGTTGATTGGCCCCGATATGACCCTTTGTGAATGGTCGTAATACCCTTTTCCTGTGTCCACGTCGTTTGCTTTGCGTACGAGTTTGAATAAAGACAAGAAGGAAAGAGGACAATCATGCGCACGACCTACTCAGACGGTTTGGAATACCCGGACTACCCTGGACATAACGCCTTGCTCGTATCTGAATGGTTGCCTACTTAGCGAGCAATGAATCGTTGAAGATTGAAACTATCCTAGCACTCGCTTGCACACCCACACCCAAACATGTACACACAGAAGATGAGAGAGAGAGAGAGAGAGAGAGAGAGAGCGGAGAGAAAGAGCGGGGAGAGATAGAAAGAGCGGAGAGAGAGAGCGGAGAGAGAGATAGAGAGAGAGAGAGAGAGAGAGAGCGGAGAGAGAGACACTCACACAGACACACAAACAGACAGACACACAGACAGATATAGATAGAGCGGAGAGAGAGAGAGAGAGATGGACTGAAATAAGGCCGCCCTGGAGTCTCATCAACGCTACACAGGATGACTAGGCAGCGAAGTATTTGGTACAACCGTTTCATCACTGCAAGGGCGACACAGTGAAAACGTCATGAGATGTAGGCTGTTTCAAGCTGTGCTAAATAATTTCTGGTGCTACATCTGACATCAGATTCTTGCGGCCGTTGTGCCTATGCAAAGGTATCGCAAACAGAGGACGATGCATACTTCAAGCAGGTGATCTAGTCGGACAATAACACCTCAGCTCTTTGGCACAGTCCTCACACAGTGAGATTGGCCAATATTGCAATACTTAGGCGGCAAAAGAGCGAAACGCTGCGCTTCCTCTTTCGGTTCATGCATTTACTTAACATACCTCTCGCAACAACTGATTATTGAGGATCGCTAAAATCCCCGCGTTTTTGTGCGCATAACCTGAACCTTTTAACTGCCAACCGCTGCGCGAGGATATCTACCGTCGTTCACAGCTGCGAAATTTGCATTGTTGCAATGAATAATGAATGGTGTTGGAGGTGACATTAGGACCTTGATGGCCTTGTGCGGTTTATATTATCCGGGCATTGCTGGATGCATAAATAATGCAGGGGAAGGCTGCTGCTTATTTTTGGTTATCTCTTGGGATGTCCAATGAAGAGTGAACGAATCAGGTGTTAGGATTCCTATTTCAAAGGCGCAAATCATAGGGATGCTTAATGACTGTGAATGGTATAAAGGCAGCCCCCAGCACACTACAATGAATGGTTTCATGTGACAGATGGTATGTGGATGTAGGCCGTTTGTTATGGCGCTCTCTTTGCACTTGTTTCGTGGCTAACGTGTAGTTAGGAACAGCTCGAGTCATAGAGTTACATCTTTGGACAATGTGCTTAAATGCCTGTATCAGTTAAGCAATGTCTACGCCCACTTCGCAGTAGCAGCAGTCTTAAGGCCTAACTTAAAAACCCGAATGTCAGTCGGGTGAACCGGCGTTCGGGGATCTCGCCGAACCTGCGTTCGTTCTCAATAGAGCGCGCCGAGACTGCTTGTCGTTCGGGTATGTTCGGATGGTTTCGGCGAAATGTGTGTCGAGGCCTAATGAGCGACTTTTTTTGAAATTATCTCCCTTGCCGCCGCTTGGCGGCGCGTCGGCTCCAAGGGGCTTGGTTGGTACACAGGACAAGTTCTTTCGCTTAGATTAGACCTGAGTGTTCGAGGTTTTTTAATTGTTTTCTTGCTGTCGCTTTCAAATCTGTTCACAGTACTAGGCTGGCTGGTTTACTTAGATGTGATTTTTTTTAATGCGTGCTAGCTGATATTAGGTTTAGAGCTTGAATTTTCAATGATATTACGCTTACAACTCCAGTGTTCGAACCAATGAAAACCACGGAAAGAGATGGCCGTTTCGTTCCTTGCATCTCATTGGCCAGCTTGTCATGAGGTCAGCCCGTGATCACGCGCTGACCTCATGACAGTTGTAAGCGAAAAAGCGAGTTGTAAGCGTAGATGTGATTTTTTAATGCGTGCTAACTGATATTAGGTTTAAAGCTTGAATTTTAAAAGATATTACGCTTACAACTCACTTTTTCGCTTACAACTGTCATGAGGTCAGCGCGTGATCAGGCTGACCTCATGACAAGCTGGCCAATGAGATGCAAGGAACGAAACGGCCATCTCTTTCCGTGGTTTTCATTGGTTCGAACACTGGAGTTGTAAGCGTAATATCATTGAAAATTCAAGCTCTAAACCTAATATCAGCTAGCACGCATTAAAAAAAATCACATCTAAGTAAACCAGCCAGCCTAGTACTGTGAACAGATTTGAAAGCGACAGCAAGAAAACAATTAAAAAACCTCGAACACTCAGGTCTAATCTACGCGAAAGAACTTGTCCTGTGTACGAACCAAGCCCCTTAGAGCCGACGCGCCGCCAAGCGGCGGCAAGGGAGATAATTTTCAAAAAAGTCGCTCATTGATCAAACGAACTTGACGGAAGTGACGACTCATATTATTGTCATGGAGGTCACGGAAGAGAAACTGTGGCGTACTTAGTGAGGGTCTGTGCTCTCAGATTGCTGTCTAGTATCATATAAACCGATTTGTGTGAGCTATTTTTTTCTATACATCATCTGATGCAAAGAAGATCATAGATGCATGTATATTCTTATTCTTATCTTTGATTCTGGTCGAAATCCTTCTGGTCGAAACTATAGCAATCGTCGCCAATGCGAGTACTGTCATTCTTAATGTAAAAGTATGGTTTATATAGCAATTTATCGGCCAAACCAAGTTATCAAACCGCTCCCCCCTTCTCACGCAGTCCTCCAGTCTTCATTGTCGTCGTCGTCGCCAACTGGGCGTTGTTGTTATTTTAATAGAGGCGAACGCACAGCGTCAGCGAGAGAGTTGATACGAGCCCAGCCAAGCTTCGCGCACTTCTATTTATAGCTGCCACGCGGACCTCAGCGACACCAGGAAAGATTATAAATACATTGTTGTCCTCGAACCTGCCTTTGGCTGTAAAACAGTCCACACAGAGGGCGAGAGGTCATATCAGAAATGGCGTCGACAGACGTACCGATTTTCAAGCCGATCCGGTCTAGACCGTTGTGTAAAAATCGGGTTGATAGCGACACGCAACGATGCAGTCGAGCCGGCAACAGATGCTTCGGTGTATAGATGCATCGACCTGCATTTCCATTTATAAAATGTAGGAGCTTTCACGACCTATTGATGCATTCAATATTCATCTTTCATAAATTAATGCTGTTCATGGCTTATATTTTCTTTGGATGGGTTTCTAGTATCCCCAAATACAGCGTTATCTGTGCAAAGCGTAGACATGTCCGCCATTTAATTGTGCAAAATAGTCGCGAGAACGCCAACAAAAGCTCCTCCTCGTCAGAAGAGTCGGTTTCTCAGCCAATGAGAAGCCAGCTCCCAAAACACGCGCTGCAAGCAAATTTTTGCGCGACACATGTTCTCCAAACCAGAGCCAGCGTGGCTGTTGGGGTGTTCGACGCGCACGCTCACGGGCAGTTAAGGGCAAACACAGTTCAGGCCGAACGATTTGGTCACGCGAAAGCTGTTCGGGGCATTTGCCGATAATCCGTTCGGGCTGACAAAGTGGGCGTAGACATTGCTTAACTAAAGCAGGCCTAATTTAGTTTCATCTTTCCCCATTCATGGGTAGGACTGCGTTAACAGCAGCAATCGGGAAGAGAGGTGGGCGGATGGGGGTGAATGTTCTCAAAGGTAAATTTCAGTAATGGACGAATGAAAATATCATTCAAGCCGTATATCTTTAATGGTCCTGCATGGGTCCCGTTATCGAGACTCTTACTTACCTCTGAGTTTAACTCGGAACTATCAACACTGCGTGTTCCTACGACAATTAGATAGCCTTCTCCTTACGATGACAGGGTTTCCACAACACGTCTCGGAACACGTCTATGGTTATCACTCCACTCATATATTGGAACTTACCTGGGCCTGAGTTTCTGCTGTGGGCCACTGACTCCGAGGTGCAGGGAAATTCTTATAAGCAGCTCAGGTGCACGCATGACTGGGGGTTTGGCTGTGACGATGTACTCGCTTTCGGAATGATGGACGTAACCGTAGAATGGGAAATGCAGCCTGGGTCTGCATTTGCGTTGAATGAGGTCCCACAGAGAGCGCAGATGCTGTGCTTATGCAACTGCGCGCCCCTCGAGGAACACGGAACCCAGTTAGAACCAGAGGAACCAGCATCCGTCTTTGGCCGTTTGGAAGTCTCAGGGTGGACGGGCCGGAGCCACGCACGTGGCAGCCAATATGTGATCGAGGTTCCATTGGGCTTGAGTATTCCATCGCCATGCCATGAATCTAATTAGGCCCTTCTCATGGCGATAAACGCCACGCTGTATGTTTCTGGGTGCCCACTTAATCTTGTGCGTGATCGTGGATAAGGGTGGGTTGTGTGCTGGAGTATGCAGTGTGAGTGTGTGTATGTGTATGTGTATGTGTGTATGTGTGTGTGTGTGTTTGCATGTGTGTGTGTTTGTGGGTGAGTCTGTGTGTGTGTGTGTGTGTGTGTGTGTGCGTGCATGCGTGTGTGCATAAGAGTGCACGTGCACCCCCTCGCGTAGAATGAGACCACACAATTATACAACGGGGACGTGTTAGTACATGTGCGTAAAAATGCAAGTCCTTACATAATGCACGTGCTTGAACGTGCAGATGTGAGCCTAATCGTAACATAGATGCTTGATCTATAAAAAAAGTCGTCGATCATTATTATCACAGCTTACGGAATTTTAATTAGAAAGAAAAACACAGCAAAATACGATTTTTCTCTCTTGTTTTTGCCTTATATAATTAGCAACACAAAACATCGTAGATTGAGCAAAACGGTCTCTGTCATACAAATGTCGTGACCAAAGGTCGGACGAACATCTTCACCTGTTGCATAATGAACTTTGAGAACAGCGAAGTCAAGCCTTGCATACAATGAAAGGTTGGTTATGCAGTTTAACATCTAGAAGACAGACATATAAAGCCGTTTTAGAAAAGAAACGTTATCATCATTTACGTGTGCAATACTCTTTTAGCTTTAACATAAACGATTCCCCCTGCGGATTGGGGGGTAAGTATTGACCTACCGCATCTACCTACGCGATTCGTAAGAGGCGAAGAACTAGGGACATGTATCCCGAATTGCTCTTATCGTAACAAGTTTTAATTAATGTTCATGAGCAAAGGCCTAAATTGCATACAGAGGTTGATAGGCCGTAAAATTCTATCCGTCCATACAACATAAACCTCTGTTTGTTTTCCGGAAACTATGCACTACATAAGGATATCGTCAAGGGCTTTGTACACTTAGTGCGAATGACTGATTACACTTATTAAATATGGATGACAAATATTTTACTATGAACTGATTATGTTTAATGAGCAGCCATTGCCAGGGGTTCCTCATGTCGTCGTGCAATATGTGATACTTTTTCAATCAAGTCTTTGTCCCATTTTGTTAAAATTGGGAATATACATAGTATGTTGCCATACGACGGATCTCCTTACACAATAGAGGCCATGATAATTCATATACTAAGTAAGAGTACAAATTCACAAGTGAATGATCGATGGTTTATTCAACTTATATAAATGGTAACCATGAATAACATTTCAAGCGTAAATGTTCTCTAGCATTCCTGTTGATTACCTTCCCGCACAAGCTTTCCTGAATATTGGCAAACCTGCCCATTCCTCCTCCTACAAATACCCGGTTATTTGCGTGAAGACCATTCACACGTGAGAGAGAGAGAGAGAGAGAGAAGAGAGAGAGAGAAAGAGACAGAGAAAGACAGACAGACAGACAGACAGACAGACAGAGACAGAGACAGAGACAGAGACAGAGACAGAAAAATGGGTCAGAGACAGAGAGAGACAGAGAGAGATATGACTATCATATCCTGCAACAAAAACTTTGCTAGTATTGTAATCTGACACTAATCAAGTAACCAGTCTATGAGACATTGCAAATGTTTGCTTACTGATGTAATTCGTCGTTTACGATCATTTAAAAAAATGTAACTTTACACACTGGTGATTTACTTTTCTACCTGTCCACGTCGTTTGCAAAACTGCCCCCGGAAACCAGGTATATTTGCACTACGCCATTTCCTGACTGCTCCTGACACAGTTCGAAAAAGGAAACGGGCCTCAGCGCGGGGAGGTGTTGACATCCTGTAGGTTTTGCACAGGTAGTTGTAACCAAAAGCTGGGACTGCCCAGCTCCCCAGTCAATGCCATTGATTGCACCTCGTAACAGCAGGCCATGCAGAAATTCAGCAGCTTGCAGCTGGTCATGTTCGCAAAGGGGATGTCGACCTGTTACCCTGTCGAGTGAGAATGTCAAACTAATAAGTGGGGGAAAACTGTCCCACACTTTCTCCACTTCGCTATTTGTCTAGCCAACTTTGTGGTTACAAGTGAATCAAGCCGCAAGTTTGCCAAAGTGGTGACGATACACTGTGTACTCCGAGTCCCCAACATCTGTAGCAGCAAGCGAAGATGTTGCCGTGCGCATAGGCGCGCAAACAACCATGTCCGAGTTAACTTGCCTGACGGTACAGGGGCCTTGTAGGTGTTCGTCAGAAGGCAATTGATTAAAAACAAATAGCAGACAACTTGCAACTTTGCGCTTTCTTCTGCTTGAAGTACTGCCATGAAAGTGTATACGAGTCATGTACTAGATATACTTTACGTAGAGAGGAGTTTAGCAAGTTTTACCCCATGGGGATGTGGGGTCAGAAGAGACCCACCGCGTCTCCCTGCCGGATTCGTAAAAGACGAATACCTAGGGACATCGTGACTCAGTTTGCGCTCACTCTAAGTTTTTTAATGTATTTTCGTGCTTAATGGCCTTACATAGCCTACAGAGGTTGATGGGCCGTGAGACTCCGTCCTCATACCCATTCATGGCATGTTTGAACGACATTTAGGAGCTATTGCCTATTTAGGATGTGTCGTAGGACGAGAACAAAGCAAACCGTTACATGTTCACGCTATTAATTTGAGAAAAAGAAGTTATTTAAAAAGATGATTCCTGAACAGAAGGGGTCCAAACAATGGTGCACAGTGCAGTGGAAACTTATTTCTGGATGAGGAATACGTCCTTTAAGGGAGCAGACGATCTCCTTCAACAGTGCAGTTTGCATTTTCTGTCAACAACCTCAACCTGGTCTATTGAGCGTTTCTATGTGCCGCCATAGAAATCGGGGTCTCCTGTCTCTGCGTCGATTGGGAGCTGCTTGGCGATTTGTTTCCACCATAATGCTGTAAATGTACCGCAAGTCCATAGGCAGGGTAAAATGGGAGCACTATAGAGCACAGGCAAGTTTCCTTCGGGCTTCTACCTTCCGACTTGGCCCGGGGTGGAGCAGCTGTTGCCCGCGGAGATCGTGTTTACTGCACTCATGTCGATGCTAACTCGACAACATCCACCGCAAAACTTCTCACCACGCCCGCAGTGCGGGAGACATTTACGGGTCCAACCTTGATCAAGTTTCCAATCTATCGACAGAGGTGAAAAACACACCACGCACGGCTGCGCGTGCATCGACCACCACAGCGGCAGGCTGGGAGAGACAAGTTAAACCGTCCACCGCAGAGACAGCAACCAAATCCTCCAATTCCGCCTGGCTCGTCCCAGTCAATACTTTGCTAAAGTTCGTCCGTTAAACTGTCACACAGACATAAGCCCGAGTGATGGATGGGTTCATTTTGGACCGGGCGAAGCCAGACGGGCCGGCCACTGCACTGACGATCTCACGGAACGCGCCTGGCAAGAGGTGATGACCGCATTCCGTGACTGACCATCTTTACAACGTCGACATCGACTGCCTCGCTAATGCTCCGTCTCGGCATGGTGTGGTGACAACACGCATTGATTGAGCAAAAATGGCCACTGCCCCGCCGTTGAGGTTGCAAAAAAGCCAATGTTTCCCCACAGCCGCCGAGTGCCTTTATTGGTCGTGAAGACCGCTAGCTGTGAAGGGTGACGGTCTCAGACAGCTGCAAGGTGTGACACGTCTCCAAGCCACCAAAGGTTAACATGTCTCTCCGGCCTGAAAAACCAAGACGGCGTGCAAAGTCTCGGCAGTATAAAATAAAAGAAGTAGATATGTGTGTGTGTGTGTGTGTGTGTGTGTGTGTGTGTGTGTGTGTGTGTGTGTGTGTGTGTGAGAGAGAGAGAGAGAGAGAGAGAGAGAGAGAGAGAGAGTTTTTGGGTGTGGGTGTGTTTGAGTGAGTGTTTATGTGTGTGAGTGTGTGTGTGAGTAAGTGTGTGTGTGAGTGTGCATGTGTGTGTGTGTGTGTGTGTGTGAGAGAGAGAGAGAGAGAGAGAGAGATAGAGAGAGAGAGAGTTCTCTTCTACTCACAAGGACTCAATAATATTCGTACATACTGATGTGAATTCGATTCGAATCCTGATGACGCGCAGTCCTACCTCCCGTAATATAGTACGTTCCCTACGTTTGCATATTCAGTCCGCGTGTATTTGTTTCCTTCAACTCATAGATATTTAGTCACACTCACAAAAAAATCTGCTTATGAAAGCAGCTCCATAGCACATGATGGGACGCATGCCTGTCTCTAACATAGGTAAAGTGTCCTGAGGAAGGATGAAGTTTTCGCAAGAAATGTGTCTCTGTTGGTTAATCTGCGTAGTTGGGATCAAGGCTTTGCACATCACTGTGAATTTGAGGCGCCCCAGTGATTTCAATAAAGTGCGAGACAACGTCGCTATTCACTTCTTGTTCGACAGTGTTGTGAATGCATGCGCGCGCGCGCGAGCATGCGTGTGTGTATGTATGTGTATGTATGTGTTTTCGCGCGCGCGTGAGACAGAGAGAGATAGGGAGAGGGAGTGAGAGAGAAAGAAAGAGAGAGAGTGCGTGCATGTGTGTGTGTGTGTGTGCGCGCGCGCGCGCGTGTGTGTGTGAGAGAGAGCGAGAGTTAGAGAGAGAGAAAGAGAGAGAGATAGATAGATAGAGAGAGAGAGAGAAAGAAAGAGAGAGAGAGGAGAGAGTGTACGTGCGTGCGAGTGTGTGTGCGTGTGTTTGTGTGTGTGTGTGCGCGCGCGCGCAAGCGCTAATGCGCATTTGTGTATGTGTCCCTGCGCACACGTGTGCATTATGTGCATTTGGCTTAGATAGGAGCAAGAATAACTTAAAGATAAAAACATTTTTTTTCTAAGGATGCACGAAGATTATCTTTCCTAATGTGCATTATCGCCGCCCTGTCGTTCCATCTAGACATATGATACAGATGTAGTTGGCAGTAGAAGTTTCTAACAAAGAGACGTCACTTTTAAAAGCATCGATCATTACAGAACAACGGCAACACAGTACGCTGATATCTTATCTTCGAGTCTTCCCTCTCAGACTGCAAAATGGCGGGTTACCTTGCTTAGGTAATGCTCATTGATGAGAGCCGTGGGCTGACTTGCATACAGTAAGCGGATTCATTGGCATTATATAGTTGCGACATGTGTTCATAAGCTAATGCTCGTAGGGATTGACTGTACATTTAGGCAGACAAACACAGGGTATGGGATATACCTCTGGGAACGATGATGATGACGATGACGACGACGACGATGGTGACGACAACGACGACGACGATAATGATGGTGATGATAATGATGATGATGATGATGACGACGACGACAACGACGACGACTGCGGCGGCGGCGGCGGCAACGACGACGACGACGATCATGGTGATGATGATGATGATGATGATGATGATGATGATGATGATGATGATGATGATGATGATGATGATGATGATGATGATGATGACGATGATGATGACGACGACGATGATGCCGCGATTTGAGGGCAGCGCAAGGTTTTGTTGTGCACGATGACGTTATTTCCAGAGGGCACCATTGTTATGAAATACACGCCTATTCGATTGCAAGTACGCTTCTGTATGAGTAAACTGGTACGTTCAACCGTTTTGTGTGGCTTGGGACACTGACGTTCCTCTGCAAACACATCACCACTACAAGCATGGTTCCGGCCGGGCGATCCGCGCCACCTGGTGGATGCTCACGTTAGCAGTGCTGGAGTCAACGACAAGACAGGTCGCGTGGTGATCCGGAGCCAGGCCGACAAGCGTAGGCTGAGGACATTAAGTGATTGCTGGGACAGGCGGTGTTGGACCCATGTCGGAACCGTTCCATCCCTCATGGTCTGTCCAGGCGTGTTTGAACAGAAGCCAATGCAAACACGATTTACTGTGGGCCGGGTGTTCCCAAGCCGAGGAGGAAGAAGGATGAATTGACAAATCAGTGGTACACATGGCCTATTGATCCGCCATGCTCAGCAGTTGAGCGACCCGCTGCTCTCTGAGCGGATACCCGGGTCTGCAAAGATATGAAGAGAGGAGGGGCTACAGCCATGTACCGTTATGAAAGGTTTCGACGTCAAGTTTTGTGCAGCCTGGCTCCCTAGTCTGACGTAGCGCAGATAAATAAAACATATCTTCTTCCAAAATTGTCGGAAGCACACGATTTCAGAGAAATATAATGGCGCCGATGCTCGGGGCAAAAAAAGAGCTTGTTTGCATACTTTTGAGAATGTCGCAGTTGAGTTTTCTACGGTGCTGAGGACCGGAAGCTTGCGTACCTCGCGGGCAAAGATGCAAGACTCCTTTCTTTGTCGCTTAGATTGGATGAAAGTGAGTTAATTGAGACAGCAAAAATTGTAATCTGTTCCTTAAGCTGCGTTCCAATTAGGCTACACGTCGGCCATCTACGCCGAGGTTTCGATTTCGCGTCTGCGATTTTGTGGATTTGACACATGTCCAAAGAAAACTTTACTGATTGTTTTTCGAAGTTCTATGTATACCTGGACAAAGTAGGCCGAAGCTATATGTCCTGATTAGTTATATAAAATCACTCTTTTGTTTGGAAGTTGTGGAAAGTCTCGTCTGTAATTTTCATCATTGATTCCACCTCGACCAATTCGCATGCAACAGTCCCCGATCACAAGTTCACTAAGTTCAATTCGGCCTTCTTTTACTTCGGGTACTTCGGTCAGTTAGAACACACCATTAATGGTAGATTAATGCTGCAGAACTCCCGCGCACTGTTTTGTTGCCAAAGCCTCCATACCAATGTCAATTAGTCGTATTCAGTTCTGTGATGCTGTGATTGTACTTCGATTATGTTGCTCACTTCTGGGTGCTTTTTTATCATACAAACGGATGTGTTTTACAGACCACTTCTTTCAAATGTGACTTTACTTTGGCTTTCTGTGTAAGTTGGACAGAAGGACCTGCCTTCCCCCAATTGTGTAGAGAACCTCATCCTTCTCGCGTCGTGTACAGTTGCAGCATTTGGGAATGTTAGTTTTAATCAGTAAGTTGTAAACCACATTTCACAAGCTTTGTCAATGTCGTGTTCGGAATACGCGTTAGTAACGGCATCTGACAACAACAAAAAACAAAACAAAACAAAAACAAAAGTGTGCATGAGTCGCTCATAATATTTTTGGTCTTGATTCACTTTTTACCATGTACGTATGATACATAAACGCCCAGATTGAAGTGAACCTAATACGTGAATGAGGTTCATTGCATTAGACCAGTTCCTGGAGAACTGATCATGCTAACTGTCTCGGGCGGCCTTGGATAATATTCACAAATGTGTCAAATCTTTTTGTGTTTGCGTGTGGAAGTTACTTTGGTTCAGGAATGGTCACAACGTAAAGCTTGTATGTGTGTGACCTCCACGTTCACAGACAGATAGTTAACAAAATCTAAATATCGATATTTATCGCACCGGCCGAAATAATGCTAAATCTGAATTCAGAACGGCATTTGACGTTTTATCACATTCTGTCTCTCAATAAACCGCACGGAAGTCATTAAAGTCTGAACGTTTTTTTTCTAGGCCTTCCCCTCCCGGCACGACTCACCTGACATATTCCTATATTCCTGAGGACCGCTTATGGAACTTAAGGCCGCGACGCCGGCCAACGGACCCTGTTCTTGCTCTCCTCAGCTGGGCCCACGTCCGTCTGGCCGCCCTTGCCGCGCTATCTGCTTATCTTCTCAATGTCCGCTTTGGCCTCCCAACTCTCTCTTCCCTTGTGATTCCGGTAGAATACCTGCCTTGTAACGATGTCAGCTGGGTTTCCTAGGGTGTGTCCTATCCTTCTCTCCAGGCATATTCGTTTGTATCTGTCTATAAAGACGTAATACTTATCCCTTTTTGGGCCTCAGGAGTCACCCTGCGTCCTCTATTTTGTGTCTCTTCATTTTGACCCTTCTAAATCCATTAACATATTCTCTCCCTTTCCTCTCCCCACCTTCGTTGCCCTCCCCACTTGCCTTCACTTCCTCCATTGACAGTCTCCTTGCCCGCCTTCCTCCCGTCTTGTTTTTATCGTATTCGGATTGTTTGTTCAAGTTGTTATCTTCCGGGCAACGTACAGTGCGCCATCTCTATGCTCTCTCTCTCTCTCTCTCTCTCTCTCTCTCTCTCTCTCTCTCTCTCTCTCTCTCTCTCTGTCTGTCTGTCTGTCTCTCTCTGTCTCTCTCTGTCTGTCTGTCTGTCTGTCTGTCTGTCTGTCTGTCTCTCTCTCTGTCTCTCTCTGTGTCTCTCTCTGTCTGTCTGTCTGTCTGTCTGTCTGTCTGTCTGTCTCTCTCTCTCTCTCTCTCTCTCTCTCTCTCTCTCTCTCTCTCTCTTTCTCTTTCTCTCTCTCTCTCTCTTTCTCTCTCTCTCTCTCTGTGCATATATACATGTATATATCGCTCTCTCTGTGTTTCTTTCTTTGTCTCGTTCTCATTTTCCCTCTCCCCCCCTCTCTCTCTCTCTCTCTCACTCTCTCTCTCACTCTCTCTCTCTCTCTCTCTCTCTCTCTAGGGGGTGTGTGTGTGTGTGTGGTGTGTGTGTGTGTGTGTTTGTGAGTGCGCGCGTGAGCGCAAGATTGCATGCACGCTGTGTGTAAGCAAAAATGATTCAATGAATTTTGTGGTTATCTGCATTATTAGAGTTGATAAGTCGAATTTCCGAACATTCAGCAATAACGGTTTATGCTTAGTTGTCTACAAATTCAGTCTTAAATCAATGATTCACGAGATAATACATTATATTAAAAATTTAATAGATTGTTCCTAGAGTGAAACTCTTACTTTGCACCACAATTCATAAGAATCCATTTTGAACTTTTAGAGTTATTTTGCCAAAAAACGAACGAAATAACTAGCCGACCGAAAACATGATCTCCTTGGAGGATGTATTTATTCAACCAGTGTTAAAACTCCACAGCGCAAGTTAGAACTATGTCCCACGGAAATTAAGGCATTGGTATGGTATGAGTCTCTTCATCGTGTTTCTAATCAATATGACCGCCTTTGGAATAAGTCTGATGTGTCTGATGAGAGTCTGTCTGGAGCGCCAATAAGAGTTCTCTCGAGAAACTCGTCAACCCTGCAGCTGAGCTCTTCAATACGTCTCTCACACCTTGGGGATTTTAATTTCCCGTCTGGAGGCGTCCGTGTGGAACAAGAGACAGACTTACACCAGTCTAAGAGTCCATTATGCTGGTGCCATCTCCTCGCTTTAGCTGTCACTTCCCCTCTGATCGCCCAGACCTCCCCTGGCGTGTGAGTGTAAGTGCGAACGGTCATCCCTGCCCTGACCCGCCTGGCCTGCCGTCCGCAGGCCCTGGGGATGAGGACGCGTGTTTAAGGCTGACAGGCCAGTGCCGGCACTCAGAAGCTCCCCAGCCTCCCTCCCTCCCTGTCACCACGGCAAGGTAGATACACCACGGCAGATACACCATGACAGATACACCACGGCAGATACACCACGACAGATACACCACGGCAGATACACCACGACAGATACACCACGACAGATACACCACGGCAGGTACACCATGGCAGATACACCACGACAGATACACCACGACAGATACACCACGACAGATACACCACGACAGATACACCACGACAGATACACCACGACAGATACACCACGACAGATACACCACGACAGATACACCACGACAGATACACCACGACAGATACACCACGGCAGATACACCACGACAGATACACCATGACAGATACACCACAACAGATACACCACGGTAGATACACCACGGTCGATACACCATGACAGATACACCACGGCAGATACACCACGACAGATACACCACGGCAGGTACACCATGGCAGATACACCACGACAGATACACCACGACAGATACACCACGACAGATACACCACGGCAGATACACCACGACAGATACACCACGACAGATACACCACGACAGATACACCACAACAGATACACCATGGCAGATACACCACGGCAGATACACCACGACAGATACACCACGATAGATACACCATGGCAGATACACCACGACAGATACACCACGACAGATACACCACGACAGATACACCACGACAGATACACCACGACAGATACACCACGGCAGATACACCACGACAGATACACCATGGCAGATACACCGCAACAGATACACCACGGCAGATACACCGCAACAGATACACCACGGCAGATACACCGCAACAGATACACCACGACAGATACACCGCAACAGATACACCACGACAGATACACCACGACAGATACACCACGGCAGATACACCACGACAGATACACCACGGCAGGTACACCATGGCAGATACACCACGGCAGGTACACCATGGCAGATACACCACGACAGATACACCACGGCAGATACACCACGATAGATACACCACAACAGATACACCACGACAGATACACCACGGCAGATATACCACGGCAGATACACCACGACAGATACACCACGACAGATACACCACGACAGATACACCACGACAGATACACCACGACAGATACACCACGACAGATACACCACGACAGATACACCACGACAGATACACCACGACAGATACACCACGACAGATACACCACGGCAGATACACCACGGTAGATACACCGCAACAGATACACCACGACAGATACACCACGACAGATACACCACGACAGATACACCACGACAGATACACCGCAACAGATACACCGCGACAGATACACCACGACAGATACACCACGACAGATACACCACGACAGATACACCACGACAGATACACCACGACAGATACACCACGACAGATACACCACGACAGATACACCACGGCAGATACACCACGGTAGATACACCACGACAGATACACCACGACAGATACACCACGACAGATACACCACGGCAGATACACCACGGTAGATACACCACGGCAGGTACACCACGACAGATACACCACGACAGATACACCACGACAGATACACCACGGTAGATACACCGCAACAGATACACCACGACAGATACACCACGGCAGATACACCACAACAGAGACACCACGACAGAGACACCACGGCAGATACACCACGGCAGATACACCACGACAGATACACCACGACAGATACACCACGACAGAGACACCACGACAGAGACACCACGGTAGATACACCACGGCAGATACACCACGACAGAGACACCACGACAGAGACACCACGGCAGATACACCACGACAGATACACCACGGCAGATACACCACGACAGGTACACCATGGCAGATACACCACGACAGGTACACCACGACAGATACACCACGACAGATACACCACGACAGATACACCACGACAGATACACCACGACAGATACACCACGGCAGATACACCACGGCAGGTACACCATGGCAGATACACCACAACAGATACACCACGACAGGTACACCACGACAGATACACCACGACAGATACACCACGACAGATACACCACGACAGATACACCACGACAGATACACCACGACAGATACACCACGACAGATACACCACGACAGATACACCACGACAGATACACCACGACAGATACACCACGACAGATACACCACGACAGATACACCACGGCAGGTACACCACGGCAGTACCCGCCCTTCATGTACGACCTCTTTTGCTGTTTGTCTCTTGTGGAACTGGGATAAACTGTACGCTGCTGCTTGGAACAGAATAACAAATTAACTGAATGGAACTTAACTGAACAAAATGAAGTAGACTGAAGTGAAATTGACGTAATATACACGTGAACTGACGGTCACCAAAACTGACTGAATCTATGAAATTTGAACCGAACCGAAGTGAAGTTGATTGAATTGAAGTAAACTGAATCGAGGCAAATCGTAGATAACGAATGCGACTTGTAAAAACATGTGTCCGAGCTGTTGCAAGACTTTTACACGTGAAATGTGTAGTGCGGCAGCTGGCACGCTGTGAGCAAAATTACTTTTTGCACAGCATAGCATTCACGTGTACAGCAGGATAAAGGACATTTCATGTACTCAGACCAGGAACCATAGCACTGGCTACGGCTTTGATCGTTATTTCAAAATAATAAAAAGGAAATGTTTCTTTCTGAACGTGAATACATATTTAAACACGTCTATCGGTTTAGTTAAAAATGGCTTCCCACCTTTTTCTTGTGATTGCTTTGATCCATTGCATTAGTATTCGGTAATGTTCTTGTTTGACTTGATAATTTTTCAGTCGAACAAACATACCGAGTCATCTGCAAAGACATATGTGGAAACGCGCGCGCACACACACACCCACACACACACACACACACACACACACACACACACACACACACACACACACACACACACACACACACACACACACACACACAAACTCAAACACACACACACACACACACACACAAACACACACACACATGCACACACACACACACACACACACACTCACACACACACACACACACACACACACACACACACACACACACACACACACACACACACAAATAAATTCACACACACGCGCGCGCGCGCAATTTGTTGTCATGTTCAAGCATTTTCAATCATCGTCCCACTCTTGACACACCCTTTCTAATCAAAATGCAAACGGAAAAGGAGCATTCGACATGGTGTGACAAACCTGCCAGCATAAATCTTTTCCCATCATGGGGTAATACATTCGTAGAAAAAACCAATATATGTATGTAGTTTCTGTGACAAACAGTTTCAATTTTCACGGTTTTCTCCCACCATTGTGTACCGCACGCAGCGTTTCCTGACAGTTTCTCAACCTTCAACTAGAGTTTTCTGTCTAGAGTTGCTTCACCACCTCTGTCTCTTCATCATCCCATTTACCTACACCCCAAGTGTTTAGCTGTGCACGCATCCATGTATTTTTCTTCAGTGTCGCGTATTCAGCAGCACATGTTCGTCTCTCTTCTGTAAAGGTCAACGTTGGTTGTGTTTTCTCCAAGGATCTGAGTGCGGGAAAAAACTCTCAAAACCCCCCAAAACTGGAGATAATGATCTTGTCATGTATGAAATGCCTGAGGGCTGGGAAAATGTACTTTGGAACGTTTCAGCTTTTTTGCGACCATTCTGTGAAACCTTCTTTGTGACGTTCGCCTATCATGGCCTTCAGTTTCAATATTTGCAAAATACCATTCTGCTCTCAGTCCGTTCAGCAAAATTTGATAAAGAGCACGGTAGCAGCCCGAAAAAATTGTTGTTATGCATTTCAGGAATGTTTTTGTGACAATATAGTGTAACTCACAAAATATATCCCCCCTCTGCGGATGCCATATAATTTGACAAAGTGAATGCCTGAATATGGATTGGGACATCAAAGAGCAACTAAGACGGATGCCATATTTTGTAATGCATTGACATATCCATGCAGAGATCTTCAAAGTAAATGCACACTTTTTTCTACTATCGCCCATGAAAAGACAAACCTTTGATGTTTGAACTGAAGCTGCACTTAGTCCAAACCTAATGCCCCATTGGAAAGCTAAACAACTTCAGACCTACAGATTCTGATACAGAGTAACATATGACCGGAGCCATCCACCGTCCCCACTATCTGCTGGAACCCCTGGCTGCTGGGCTTTCAGGTTGCTCAGACGGGAACCACCCGCAACAGGCAAAGAGGCTACGGTAAAAGCAGAGATTTGCATTGTTGACAAAAACGTAGGTCTTTGGAGGAAAACATATTTAAAAACTGAGATAAAATGTATATCAATATGCCCCTAACAATGAAGACCAAACAAATCTATGAAGAATAATGTATTGAAACTGGCTTGCCCCGACCCAACCAAGTACGTAAATAAGGAATGTTTGCTCTGTGACGATGCTAGTGAGTTAATCGACCAGGAGCAGATCAATGCAATGCAATGCCTTTTTTAATGAGCAAACCAAAATCTCCATCACTTTGTTTGCCAAGAGATGTGGAGAAAAAATGCTAACGACGTAGTTCACTTGAAACAATACAGACGTAGAAACGGCTACAAAACAAGCGATGGTAATGGTCTTCTGCTGAATGACAACCTTCGGTAAACAATTACTCGACGTCGATTCGGATTGTTACTGTTCGGGTTACTATTCCTGAAATGTCGTTATACCGAGACAATCCTTTGTACAAATTATTTACTTCACTATAAGTTTCCAACGTGATCGTTATCTGGTAAGGCAGTCAAACAACTGTTGTGATCTACGCTAATGTTGTTATTTGAACTGTTTGTGACACTCGCATTCATTCCATGGTACTTAGTAGTTGAAAGGTGCAGAAACACCCAGATTTAGATACAAGGGGGAAAATGGCCACGCATCGCCTATGAAACTTCATCCCCATTAATTCCAAGTCAGACGAGCTGCAAATTACAGTGTTTCAGGAATTGCTCACATTGCTGACACTAGTGCATCTCATTAGATATAGACTAACTGCAACTGCTCTATTCCCACACATTCGCCAGTGTGTGTGTGTGTGTGTGTGTGTGTGTGTGTGTGTGTGTGTGTCTGTGTGTGTGTGTAAGTGCATGTGCGTGATTGTGTATGTCTGTGTGCGTATGTGCATGCATGTATGTCTGCCCAAGTGTCCGGCCGGCCGTCCATCTGTCTGTGCTTGCTTGCAGAAAGCATACCCCCCTTTTCTATGTCTCTCTCTCTCTCTCTCTCTCTCTCTCTCTCTCTCTTTCTCTCACTCTCTCTCTGACTCTCTCTCTCTTTCTCTCACTCTCACTCTCTCTCTGACTCTCTCTCTCTCAAGTTAACGATTTTATTATATGGGGCGCGGACCATCCTTTTGAAGGCTTCCATCTGATACGTCAAGGTACAAAAGGCGGGTGGAGAATCATCCGGGTACTCAGTCCTGGATGCCACGCAGGCCAAACTCACTTCCTCTCTTTGTGGCACCGCCTGAATCCCCTCCTGCCAGCTCCTGATTCTCCTGGGAAGTTTCCGTTTGGACACAGTTGTCCACATCGACAGCAGGCTCGACGGTTGCTTTCAAGGAATAGCGTCTGATAATTTCCCCCGTCATCTATCTCCCCCTTCTGACAGCTGGGTGGAATTGGCAGAGTTCAGAATCAGTCATCTGCTTGATGCGAGACCGCTCCCAAGGCTATTACAGATGAAATAACATGTCTAAATGATCGCGGGTAACATTGTGCAAGGCATTCTTGAGTAGTAGAGATTATTATTTTAATTTGAAAGCATACATTCCATGTTGTATTGTTTCGAAACAGATGCCTAGTTTTAGAACTGTAGCATTTACACAGTGTGAATTGGATGCTCGAATGACTAACTGTTACGCGTTTGTTAACTTATTTGCGTTAGGAAAATAAGTATGAATACTTGTCTGTCTGTCTACGTCGCTCTCAATCTCTCAGTCTCTGTCTCTCTCAACCTCTCTTTCTTTCTCTCTCTTTCTTTCTCTTTCTTTCTCTCTCTTTCTCTCTCTCCCTCTCTCTCCTTCTCTCTCTCTCACTCTCTCTTTCTCTCCCACTTTCTTTCTCTCTTTCTCTCTCTCCATCCCTCTCTCTCCTTCTCTCCCTCTCTCTCTCTCTCTCTCTCTCTCTCTCTCTCACGCGCTCTCTCTCACGCTCTCTCTCTCACGCTCTCTCTCTCTCTCACGCTCTCTCTCTCTCTCGCTCTCTCACTCTTTCTCTCTCTCACGCTCTCTCTCTCTCTTTCTCTCTCTCTCTATATATATCTCTCTTTCTGTCTCTGTCTCTGTCTCTCTGTCTCTCTCTGTCTCTCTCTGTCTGTCTCTCTCTCTGTGTCTCTCTCTCTGTGTCTCTCTCTCTTTCTCTCTCTCTTCCTTTCTTTTTCTCTCAGCTTGCGCATGCGTGTTTGTAATATACTATCCTTAATTAATTTTGTTCCCACTCCTCAAGCATTAGATTACAAAAACCGCTACCTAGCATGCACTAATATCCACTCCATCCATCCATCAATGAATAGTTTGTTTTGTTGCAGTGATTGAACATGAAGTTTATAGGTGATAATGTGTGTAATCAAAGGTTAGACAACTCCATATGATTACAGTTGCTTCGTCGTCAGCGGTAGTGGTGCACCACGGTGACGTTTTAAAATGAGACTACAATGAGCACGTCGCAGCAGGATCCAATTTGTGGAATCGATACTTCTTGAAAGGGTTGCACGTGCGATGTAATGTGTGTATGGATGTATGCTAATAGATTTACATAGCGCCGATTTCAGAACACGACTCAAAGGCGCTGCACAGTCACTGAAAGGATAAACATTCTCAGTTTCTTCTTGCATGTATAGAGAGAGTCTAACTGTCTGACGGTAGGCGGAAGACCATTCCTCAATCTCGGTGCTGAGCACTGGATAACCCCGTCTTCCATGGTGCTGCATCTGCTCGGAGAGCAGGCAAGCAACTCCTTTCTGGACGATCGGAAGCAGCGCCCTGGATGGTGCTGTCTCAAGAGGTCAGAGAGATAGCTTGGCATAGAGGCCTTGTTCCTTACGCAACTGTAAGCGAGGATGCAATCTTAAACTGGATCCTCTTTTCCATCCGCAGCCAGTGTAGATTCAGTACGACTCTTGATCAACCTAGCAGAAGAGTTTTGCACTCTCTGACGGCGATCAGTTGACTTTGTCGGTAGCCCGCAGAATAGTGAGTTGCAGTAGTGAAATCGAGAAATGGCAAGTGCATGGTCTACTCTTCTCAGAGCATCTTCATCTCGGAATTGAGTCATCTTGCTGATGCCATAAATATGGTAATAATAGGATCTGCACACTGCCGTGATGTTGGCACAAAGATCAAAGTGTCTGTCGAAAACCATGCCCAAGTTTTTCTCAAACTCTGCATCTGATGGATTCTCTTGACATAAAGATCTAGTGTGATAGGATCTAGTCTACACATTAAGGTTTTGTTTATAATGGTTGCGCTGTCGTTGTTCATTACCGTATAGTAAAGTTTTATTGCGGAGCGCGCTACAATGAAAATAAATTGTCCACAACTGTTAACGTAACTGCAAATGAGCCTGTTCAGTTTTCTGTCATCAGTCTCTATGTCGCCCTGCTCCGTGGCATTTTGCCTGCGCTATTGTCCTTTGCTGGACAACACCCTGGAGTAATGTGCCGATATGTGATGCTTGCAGTATGATCCTGATGTCTCAGCAATGTCTCTGTGTTTTACATGTCCCTCCAGTTTTTCACAACACACAGTCATGCACGCACGAACTTTCCAACATACAAATGAAGTACAAGTGAACTATGGTCAATGGAGCTTTGCATTTGATCATGAAGATAGTTAAGAGAAAAGTTTATAATGTACACATTTATCTGGTACGACTCAGGCAAAAAGTGTATTTGTGGGATCTAAAAAAGCGGAGTGCAATGGGTGTGCAAAATACGATAGAACAGCAGCACAGACTGTAAGGGACTTCGTGTCATGAGAAATAGGCAGACTGGAAGTTCATGGTTATTTCCATCAAGACCGACATCTAAAGTTACAGACACGAATAGATTCATTGGATACCTCAATCATTTGCTTGCCTCATATGTTTACCAAGCATGTCTCAAGCAGGCACCCTAATAACACAGTTGAACCAGTGTTCTTCTTTACTCATGAGTCAAACCCTTCAGTCAATCTATTGATCACGATAAAATTCAAAGGCAGGAGAAGCATATCGCGATCTATTTTCATAGCGATATGGCGTAAACTTCTAAGCACACGAGCACGAGTTTAAAATCATACTTCTCATATTCTCCTGGACAACGCACCAGTCCACGTCCACAAACGCAGAGAGACAGTCTTTTAGAGAAGAGGTCCGATTTCATTGCTCAGTGCTTATGCACACATGCCGGGGGGGAACTTGCCTTCGCCGCCGAGAAACTCATCATCATCTCTTTGTTGCGACTGGGTTGGTTGCCCTGAGATGTGCAGGGTGTTGGGGAGTTACTGCCATGCACTGCACTATCACAGTCAGTCTCTCACTGTCGGAAGTGCCACATCGATTACACGGTGACTTCCTGTTTTTTCACACGCTGGCGGAGAAATGGGTTTGCGTAGGCTGCACCTTTGTCAACCAGGCATACTCTACTGACTGTGTATTTGGTGTGGTGACGTGAGTCAGTGTACACACGAGCTCGTTCATAGCCATCCATTATCTCTGGCGCGTTGCGTGAACAGATCAGCATTGCATCACTTTGGAACGTGTCGCTAGCGCTCCATTTGGGCCATGTTGTTGTTGTCGCACACGCGCGGTATGAAAACGTACGAAACGTGGTTTTTGTCTTCGTTGACATTTAATCAGCATTAGGTACATTCTCAGCGGATTGGTTGTGTAAATACAGTACACGTTGCTTTCAAATTGATGTCGTGGAATTTGTTTCTTCTACCCCGGCTCACGCCACAATGGGACTTTGTATGTTGGGAATTCCTTGCGCTGCTACATCAACACTGATGGCCGGGATCATTACGAAAGTGACACGTGGCGCCGTTCTAATCTAGTCGGGAAGAAAATGTTTTGCTCCTGTGTGACTAAAATGTAGAGCAGACCTGTAAATCAAGTATAGAAGGTTTTTCCCCCAAGCTTTTCTGTGTTTGTGTAATTTGCGTGCCAATTTGTGTGTGCACAGTGTTTGTGTTTGATTCGTTTGTGCAATAGAGGTATAAGACATGTCTTTGCGTGTGTTCGTGTGTGCTGTGCTTAATGCGCGCTCTCTCTCTCTCTCTCTCTCTCTCTCTCTCTCTCTCTCTCTCTCTCTCTCTCTCTCTCTCTCTCTCTCTCTCTCTCTCTCTCTCTCTCTCTTCCTATCCTATCCTATCCTATCCTATCCTATCCTATCTTCTCCTCCCCTCCCCTCTAATTCCCGTATCTGCTCAAGGATGGAGTTTGCAGTTTGGAAATCCAGTACTTCAAGCTTACCCAATCCCATCTGTGCTTATCCGCTCTGGACACTGCATTTAGGTCAGACTATGCTTCTGTTTCGGTTGGATCACTGCGCAGTACATCTATGGACAGCCCCTGCATGCGCTGTACATGTCCTGTAGCTGGGTTGGAGCATGGCGGTGCGGTAGTGCGGCGCAAGTTCTGAAGCAAAGGGACAGCTGTCGGAACTGCTCGATGCTTCCCCTTCCTTTCCTCTCGGACTAGAATAGAGCAATTAACGAGGAAGCCATGAGCCTGGCAAACGGCGCACGACCCAACTCGGTGCATATCCACCGTCAAAGCTGTCTGTCTAATTGCAACCCTATTCAACCGACTGCAGCGTGTTCGCGTCCTGGAGAGAATGGGCTGGCTTTGCCTAATCCGCGAGTCGCCATTCTCCAAGGATCAACAGCCGGAAGATGCACTGTAATTCACCGTGAAGCGAGGAGGGTGACTTGTCACACACACACACACACACACACACACACACACACACACACACACACACACACACACACACACACACACACACACACACACACACACACACACACACACACATTCACCCCTAGACGTATGTGTTACGTGAATGCTCTGTCACTCTCATGGTGTTGGTTTGGCTAATAAAGCACGTTTGAAAATTGTTGTGGAGGGAAAACAATAGCCCAATTTTGCATCAGATTGCCAAACGGATTTTCCGTGAAGCCTAAGTACACAAGCTGTTTGTGGTCGTTGCTGCGAGTTTGACAGCCCCTTAAGCCCATTTCAATCCAGGTTACTTCTAAGATAGACACTTCCAAACAGAGGCGCACATATTAATTTGAAAAGTGGAGTTGGTCACACCTGTGCTCGTAAACATATGAGATCGTTGTGCTTGATAGCCGTACGAACATCGTCAACATATTGATGACTTGCAAACCTAGACAACATTATAGCACTGGAAATAATCGAGGCTGGTGGTGGCAAGGACTATCATTAGCTGAACGGTTACCATCATGACTGGTCTTTGACCGTGTCTGTTTTTCATTGCACAGCGCTGATGAAAATGAGACAGAGAGCATCTTCGCATAATCGGATACATGCTGGGCTGTCGGCGGTGAGGTTTTGTCAACTGACGTGATTCATTCGTTGACACAGTTTTAATCAGTGCTAATGGTTGCTACTGAGTGAGCTCTCCACTCTGCAAAAGTGCATGTACTAGTGAGTCCCAAGGAGATTGAAAAGAAGTACACATGACAAGTTCGACGTAGGCATGATCAGTGTTGCGGCAATAGTCGCGTCAATGCAAAGTAGGAAGTGTACCCGGTCCATGGAAATAGAACTTGATATTGTTAGCTTGAAGTACTCAAGTATGGTGCACACTCATGCATCTCCATATATACGATGCCTCCTGAAAAGCGTCCTTTACCTGACAGAACAATTGCACACACCTGCGAATTATAAATATTTTGAATGTGGCAAGCAGCAACGAGCATGAAAAGATGTGGAAGTGAGCCACACAAGGGTTAACCTATAATGACCTGAAACGTCCTGCTTAAAGGAAGGGCAAGCGACGAAGCGACTCGGAATACGAGTTTGGCACTCTTTTTAATGGACCTCAGCTTAGTTTAATATTTGCACACTCCTAGAAGCAAATATTTCAAAAACTCCCTGACAATGGCTTGGCCCAAAAATGTTTGTCTGTGTAAAATTTGTCTAACACTGTCATTTTACTGTTTGCATTTTGTCGTGTGATACGTGGATTATAAAAAAATCAGAACATGATGTTGAATGCTTGAGAACACGGATTATCTTTAACATTTAGTCAACATGGTGAGTGTATTGACATGGAATTATTAATTCTTTTTCTTTGGTTGACCATCGACTTGACGATGCCATGTGTCGTGTAGCCTTCGATCCTGGATCCGTATTGGGGAATTGTTAATACTTGTGTTTACACAACTAAAATGAACAGCTAGAAGTTGGGTCCTACATCGATGGCATGCACGTCTCCTCCAACGACTGTTCCAATGATTTCAGTCCCAACAGAAGTGTAATTGTACTGCGTATTTGGTCAGTCTGATGTTCCGTAATTCTTACGCGTGTCTGAAACCGTCTTCTTCACCTTACCAGGGAGTGTCTGTGAGTAATAGGCATATGTTAACTTGTCTGCCGGATCATCCAAATGCCTATGGCCACAGTTGGCCCATGGCTGTGCAAGCTGGGGGGCCGACAATTGTGTCCCGGAGGAGTCATTAACGCTAATTCTGATACCTTGGTATCTGTGCCTTTAATGCATATTTGAAGAGCTCATCACCCTACCGTCACGAGGACAGTTAGATTTCTTCGGTCATTTGTCTGCATTGGTGACGACTGTGGTTCATAGACTGTGTAATGCGTATGTATCGCTTTGCATCCAGTGAGGCTTCGGTGGAGGGTACACTATGTGTCCATGCACATACAAACGTGTTTGTGGGCGTGTTCGTGCATGTGCATACACGTGCATGTGCATATATGTTTATGTGCATGCGCGTGTTTGTATGTATGCATACCCACCTGTGCATGAACGCGTCTGTGAATATAGTGCGCATGGAGAAATATGTATAGGTTTGTGCCTACGTGTGTGAGTGCACGAGTATGTCTACTTGTGAGCGAGTGTCTGTGCGTGCATGCAGGCAGAGGTCTGTGTGTTTGCATGTGCGTCTGTGGATATGTATGTACAGAATACAGAATGCTTTATTGTCTTCAGCTGGATATATTTCTTTTGTAGAGTATCTTAGACCAAATATCACATAAGTTTGTGTGTGTGTGTGTGTGTGTGTGTGTGTGTGTGTGAGAGAGTGTGTGTGTATGTGTGTGTGTGCATGTACGCGTGTGATTATGAGTGTGTGTGTGCTCACGCATGTGTATGCGTGCGTCTAAATGTGAAACACAAATAAGACCTTACTGGCTGATACCGCCTCACCACCGGGACTAATTCCTCATGCTACTGAATATTCATTACTACCTTGTCGGGAAAAGAGTTTGTCGCAATACGACGCCGTCTGGAAGATGCTCACGTCTTTACAGGGCGAACGTTTTCAGTCCAATATCATCAGCCACAAACCCGGTGCATAGTTCCCCATTATCCATCGTAGCCAGGGCTACCTGCCCCCTGCCCGGGCATGCCAGCGGAAACCCTGCGCCACCATCACGGAAAAGCACTTATCTGTTGTCCACATATGCGGGCCAGATGACACACCATGCGTCACTAAGTTGTACATGCTGCCAATTATGCATAGTGCGGGGCCTCCACTGGCATAATGGCTACATGAGTGGCCTTGACCCCGACGCTGTCCACAGGTAACCCTATGTTTCTATTCAACGATGCCCCCTGCTTATTGTTGTGTGGCCAGTTGATTAGCTTGGTCACCACAATAGCACGCGATACTGGTTGTTTGTCGATGAGTTGCTTTCTAACATGCAGATGTAACGGTTTAAAATGTAAATGGATGAGAGAGCAATGCTTCAAACTATGAAATAATTAACTTTGATGATGACATCTAGGAATATTTTTCCCTACAGAATTCGAAGACACTTATCTTCTTGATTTCGTCCAGAAGAACATATTCTCCAGTGTGAGCGGTTAACCAAAATTCTTACAAATCTTTTGTAATTCGGAGGGCGTCATCCGAGATATCATGCACACGCTTGATACACAGAGGACTGGCCAGACTGGCCGGGTGAGGACATGTAGACTTGGCGGTGTGGAAGCTCTGTCGCAGTGGCAGTTCCCTTGCATCCCTCCATCAGTTGTTGTTGTGTCACCGTGAATCATCCGTGTTGAGCTCTGTGTACTGCCGCTTGCTCTGTGTGCTAAGTCTTCACTTGTTCAACACTTCACTTGTTGGCCTCGCATTCCATTTCAAATAAAACTTCACTGAATTAGTTAACCAAACCTTTTATACCCCCCGTTTATAGAAGTCATTTCCGGTGTTGAACGTCACTGTCTCTCATCTGTACATTTCTTTCCTGCCTTCTCTACATCATTTATTCGCTTTCGTGCATCCGCTTCCCTGCACTCCATGTCCCCGGACCCCTCCTGCCTGAAGAGCGTGGGACTCGGGGACATGGGCGGATAAACGTCGAAGCGATCACGGGCTGTCCTCAAGTCCAGTTCTTCAGGACACGGGTATTGGATCCCCGACTGGGGCGAGAGCCAATCACGTATCAATCTCTGTTAGGTGAGACGTCCGGTCTGTGGCAGATGTCACTTTCAGACATCGAGAAGGCAAAGCGTTGGGGACCGACCTGGGTCAAAGGCTTGGTTCAGTCATGATAGGATGCATCTGCCGAACGTTCGAAGATACTAATAGTAATAATGATAATGGTAATTTTTATTTTTGTCGTTTTTTTAAAAAATTTCTTGGAGGAATTTTACCCGCGGTCGCTGCTGCGCAGCAACCAGTGACAGGTTTTACTCCTCGGCAGGAGAAGCAATGTGGGTGAAGCACCTTGCCCTGGGTAGGAGAGGCAGTGTGGGTGAAGCACCTTGCCCTGGGTAGGAGAGGCAGTGTGGGTGAAGCACCTTGCCCTGGGTAGGAGAGGCAGTGTGGATGAAGCACCTTGCCCTGGGTAGGAGAGGCAGTGTGGGTGAAGCACCTTGCCCTGGGTAGGAGAGGCAGTGTGGGTGAAGCACCTTGCCCTGGGTAGGAGAGGCAGTGTGGGTGAAGCACCTTGCCCAAGGATGCGACTCTATGATCTGTGCAGTTTGGAACACCTGTTATGCTGGACAAAGCGAGTGTTAGGCTGAAAAGTGGAGAGAGACGCTGTAGGCCTACCTCCAGATGGAATGCGTCCTAGAAAATATATCACGAAGCAAGTTATTTTTGGGAGAGAGTTCTAGACCGAATGGAGATATACTGTCTCCTCAGAGAGCATTTCCTCCTCCTCCCCCCCCCCCCCCCCCCCAATACGGGACTTTGTGAGTCCCCCCCTCCCTTTTCTCCGCTATGGTCGAGGTGCATGACCATAAAAGGTAATGAGAACAGTATGTGACAAAGAACATAGGAATGTTAGTAATTTGGGATGGCTGAATAAAAAAGAGACGGAATCAGACCAGAGAAGGAGCCAGAGCCGAGGAGACGGAGACGACCACGCAGGTAGGAAAGAGATGGAGGTGAGCAGTCAGACAGAATGGATCAGACCCGGAGAGAGAGAATGTAGTCAGAGAGAGATAGAGAGGTAGATAATGTTGGGCAGTCTTGCTGCTACGAATAAAGGAATAAGAACTCGAGAAGAGATATGAAGTTTTCTGTCCAACCAAATGGAACATCAATCCCTCTGGAATCAAGCAGACCAGCAGACAAGACTGAAGCGGTATGCCTCGCCCTCGCCATTCCAAGAAGAACATCAAGATCTACAACAGAACGCTCATCGACTACAGAGGAAGAACCGAAAGGTATTTATACAAGAGAGGAGAAACACCGACCCCCGTAACAATTGGTGGAGATGCAGATTCGTAACAATATGGCGGAGACCCATAACAATTGGTGGAGATGCTAACCTTCATAACACACCGCACCCATTAGCTGCAAACGATTGCAGGTCAAACGCTTTATCTGCTCGGCTACATAGTCTGTCGAAGATTCTGTACAGTCTTTAGGCACACGTTCTGTTAAGTGGATGATGTGCTGAATATATTTACATAGAAAGTGGATTTGGCGTGGTACTTTCAACCTGAAGACGTAGACTGTTCTTTGCCTAAAACTGTATCAGTTCCATCATACTGACGACGTAAACGTTACGCTACTGCAGTGGGCCAAAACCCTAAAGTGTCTTGATGCTGTTGCGTAACTATGAAAACAAGTTGAAATGTTGGCGGTGTTAACACTACATTTTCCCCTTGGCTACTACCACTGGCCCGCCTCGGAAAGCGTGTCTGGGACAACTCCATGCTGACGACAAACACCAAGATGAAAGTCTACCAGGCCTGTGTTCTCAGCACGCTCCTTTACGGAAGCGAAGCGTGGACCCTGTATTCCCGCCAAGAACGCCGGCTCAACACCTTTCACAAGCGTTGCCTCAGAAGGATCCTGGGCATCAGCTGGCATGACCGCATCCCCAACAAGGACGTACTGGCGCAAGCAGGTATTCCCAGCATGTTCGCCATGCTCAGCCAGAGACGACTTAGATGGCTGGGTCACGTCAGCAGGATGGATGACGGCCGAATACCCAAAGATGTGCTGTACTGCGAGCTCGCCACGGGATCCAGACCTGCAGGAAGACCTCTCCTCCGCTACAAGGACGTTTGTAAACGTGATATGACGGCGGGAGGCATCAACCCAGCAGACTGGGAAACGGTGGCCGCTGACCGCAACAGCTGGAGACACGTCGTCAAGACTGGCATCCAGGCCAGCGAGAGGAGGAGACGGGAGCAGTGGGAGGAGAGGAGAGAACGCAGACGACAGAGGATAGCGTCGGCATCCACAGAGCCACGCCAAGACTTCACTTGCGACAAGTGCAACAGAGCATGCGGCTCAAGGATCGGGCTCTACAGCCACAGAGTACGCTGCCTCTCAACCCCGGACTGACCAAACCTGGCGCACACCCCCATAGTCTCACGAGACTGACGGATGCCAACAACAACAACTACCTTGCTTGAGATCACAGCGGCAACATTCCATACATTGCTCCA
>JAWQFJ010018873.1:100000-112500 GCA_034096865.1 Theodoxus fluviatilis
AGACTCCATGGTTGCAATGTGCGGCGACCTTTGCTTGAACTCTATGGGCGTGCTCGAACATGCATGAAAGGCTTTGCCGATGTTCTTTTCGGAATATGTAGTGAAATGACTGGGGCAATGCTGAGATGTTCGTGTGTGTGTGTGTGTGTGTGTGTGTGTGTGTGTGTGTGTGTGTGTGTGTGTGTGTGTGTGTGTGTGTGTGTGTGTGTGTGTGTGTGTGTGTGTGTGTGTTTGTGTGTGAGTGTGAGTGTGAGTGTGTGTGTGTGTGTGTGTGTGTGTGTGTGTGTGTGTGTGTGTGTGAGTGTGTGTGTGTGTGTGTGTGTGTGTGTGTTTGTGTGTGAGTGTGTGTGTGTGTGTGTGTGTTTGTGTGTGAGTGTAAGTGTGAGTGTGTGTGTGTGTGTGTGTGTGTGTGTGTGTTTGTGTGTGAGTGTGAGTGTGAGTGTGTGTGTGTGTGTGTGTGTGTGTGTGTGTGAGTGTGTGTGAGTGTGTGTGTGTGTGCGTGCGGGTGTGAGTGTGAGTGTGAGTGTGAGTGTGAGTGTGTGTGTGTATGTGTGTGTGCGAGTGTGAGTGTGTGTGTGTGAGTGTGTGAGTGTGTGAGTATGTGAGTGTGTGAGTGTCCATGTGTGAGTGTGTGTGTGAGTGTGAGTGTGTGAGTGTGTAAGGGTGTGATTGTGTGAGTGTGTGAGGATGTGAGGTGTGAAGGTGAGAGGGTGAGAGGGTGAGAGGGTACGTGTGAGGGTGAGGGGGTGAGAGGGGGTAAGAGGGGGTTAGAGGGTGAGGGGGTGTTGGAGTGTGGGGGTGTAAGAGGGTGTGGGAGTGTGGGAGTGTGAGGGTGGGTGTGGGTGTGGGTGTGAAAATGTGTGGGTGTGGGTGTGGGTGTGAAAATATGTGGGTGTGGGTGTGTGTGACTGTGTGTGCATGCGCGCGTGTGCGTGCGTGTATGTGTGTGTGTGTGTGTGTTTGAGAGAGAGAGATAGATAGATTGAAAGAGATAGAGAGAGATAGAGAGATAGAGAGAGATAGAAAGAGATAGAGAGATTGAGAGAGATAGAGATAGATAGAGAGAGATAGAAAGAGAGAGAGATTGAGAGAGATAGAGATAGATAAAGAGAGATAGAGTGAGATAGATAGAGATAGAGAGATAGATAGAGATATATAGAGATAGAGAGAGATAGAGAGATAGAGAGATAGAGAGATAGAGAGATAGAGAGATAGAGAGATAGAGAGATAGAGAGATAGAGAGATAGAGAGATAGAGAGATAGAGATAGAGAGATAGAGATTGAGATAGAGATAGAGAGATAGAGAGAGATAGAGAGAGATAGAGAGAAATAGAGAGAGCTAGAGAGAGATAGAGATGGAGAGAGATAGAGATGGAGAGAGATAGAGATAGAGAGAGATAGGGAGAGATAGCGAGAGATAGAGATAGAGAGAGAGAGAGTGAGAGAGAGAGAATATGTGTGACTCGGGAAGGCGTGTGTGTGTATGTGCGAGCTCGCGCGCGCGCGCGTGTGTATGAGTGTGTGTGTGTGTGTGTGTGAAAACGTGTGTGTTTGTTTGTTTAAATATGTGTGTGTGTGCGTGCGCACGTGTTTGTGTATGTGTTTAAGTGCATGCATGTCTGCTTGGGTCTTTGTGTTTGTTTACGAGTAATTGTACTACGTTAGAGATGAATATTGCGGCTATCAGAACTTATCAGCAAATGTGGAACCGCAGCTCAGAAATGAAAGTTAGGTTTCGCTCTAACATTAAAGACTGGAATGATATTGATCTGAGGGATCATACGCTGGCATGGAAAAGCCTGAAGTCGAGTTGCCCGAGGCGATACTCCCATTGTGAGTTGGCTTGCGTGCTCTATGTTCTTGTAAGTGTGGTTTAATCTCAACATCTTTGCCTGCCTCAAGGAAGCTTGAGACTGACGTCATTCCACTGTTCATGTTGGACTTGATGTCGTGTGATGACATGCGACAGCATGGCGATGCATCAGGTCTTTTCCTTCCTCCCTTCATCTCTCTCGCCTTTCTCTTTCTCTCTTTCTCTCTCATTATCTCTCTTTCTTTCTCTGCCCATCTCTTTCTCTCTTTCTCTTTTGTCCTCATTTTGTCTCTCTTTCTGTCTCTCTTTTTCTCTGCCTCTCTTTTTCTCTCTTTGTCTTTGTCTTTTTCTCTTTATGTATTTCTCTTTCTGTCTTTCTTTTTCTGTCTTTCTGTCTGTCTTTCTCTCTCTCTCTGCCTCTCTCTCTTTCTGCCCCCCTCTTTCTCTCTCTCTCTCTCTCTCTCTCTCTCTCTCTCTCTCTCTATTTTACCTGCACAACAATGTTGCAAATAGATTCCTGGATACAGAATTTAAAATTTGGAGAACCCGAGCTCTGAAGGACTGCAGCAGGTAAGGACATATTCTTAAAACCTGGGTCAGTGAATTTCTTTATTAAAACTGTCACTCATCAGCGCTTACTGTGAACTTATGCAAAGAGACGATTATCCCCCCGTAGGTTTTATGGATACATCATTTATCTCGGACATATGGATTATTGAAGGAGCAGTTCTAAGGATATTACACATACCGCAATAATGTTGGCGTAGAATAATCTCTTCTCGGTGAACAAAGTGGTACAATTGCATGCTAGATATTAACTCTTAAGTCCCAGTAGCACCTTTCCCCACCCTTGACGGGTATTCCTTTTTTCCCTTCTCTGCCCTACGTTTTACAACTTTTTTTTGCAAGACAGGCAATGTAACTGTCTGTTTACATTACAGGGACTTAAGAGTTAACCTAAGATGGTTGGAAAAGGTCAAACAAGGATTCTAGTCCAGGATGGATAAAGGCGCCACAGGGAATTTAACATGCTTAAATCAAGCAATTAAATAACATTCTCTTAACGTATCATAGTCCAAACTGAAATCTATGTAGGCGGGGATCTCATTTTTATGTAAATGGGAAAGGAAAGTCGGCCATGATATTTTCATTATCAATGTTTGCTTTTGACCCAATCTAAAAAGCTGCCGGAAGACAATAATGTAGATCGGAAGAATTACTTACCAACTGACAAACATCTGCATTCTACAGTCCAGAAAGTTCATCTTTTGAACTGTAAAAGTTTAGGTTTATTGTAAACAGACATCGTGAACACAAACAATCATTTTAAAAAATCTCCTTTACATCTTCATTTACTGCGTTTAGTTGCTTGTTTCATTCCATAAAGGAAATCGATTTATTCTTTCTTCATAACCTCTAATTGCACGCGTGAAGATCCACACTACAAGTTGCAGTTAAAAACTTGCATTTCTGACATTATTAATAACTTTTTCACCGGCGCGAGCTTGAAATGTCTTGGCCGAAAATCTCCAATGCAGTTGAAAACTTGTGTCTATGATAACTGTAATCTGTTTATCATTGATGTATGCTTGCAACGTGGTCACTAACCGAAATGGCCAATGCAGTTGCAAACGTCTTCCTGATACTGCAATCAATGTTTCACTGGAATGAGCTCAAAACTTAATCCCGAACCGAAAATCGCCAAGTTCGAGCACAAGCTGAACGATGAGATTAACAACCTATCGTGTCTCCCGTTCGCTAGGAGTGTGCATTGATTCCCATCGCCCTTTCCTGCAAAGCCGGACCCAGGCTTCAGCCCGCGACTTGTATCACCGGACTCCGAGGCAGCAATGGAGTACGCGACTCCGTAGGTTCCTGCACAGCACCTCCTCTCTATGACGCAACCAGGTCGCGGTGAATTTCCGTTGCCCCCAGGTCCTCCCTCTCGCACAGCTCCGCTGGGGGCAGGACAGTCACCCTAGAAAACAGCAGCTATTGATTTTCTCTAGATCGCCTCCTTGCCAGTCTACTTCTGCCTCCGCTGGCGGCCACCAGGGGGCGTAGTAATCACGGTAGCATCTAGAGGTTAACTACAGCAGCAACCATCAGGGAACGAGGTAGTGGCAGCATATGGGGGTTAAGTCTGTCAGTGTCTGTGTGTTTGTCTGTCTCTGTCTCTCTGTCTCTCTGTCTCTCTCTGTCTCTCTGTGTCTCTCTCTGTCTCTGTGTCTCTCTCTCTCTGTGTCTCTCTCTCTGTCTGTCTCTCTCTCTCTCTGTCTCTCTCTGTCTCACTCTGTCTCTCTCTCTGTCTCTCTCTCTGTCTCTGTCTGTCTGTCTGTCTGTCTGTCTGTCTGTCTGTCTGTCTGTCTGTCTGTCTGTCTGTCTGTCTCTCTCTCTCTCTCTCTCTCTCTCTCTCTCTCTCTCTCTCCTGTGTCTGTCTGTCTCTGTCTGTCTTTCTGTCCGTCTGTTTCTGTCTCTTGGTCTCTCTGTCTCTGTCTCTGTCTCTCTCTCTCTCTTTCTCTGTCTGTCTCTCTCTCTGTCTCTCTCTCTCTCTCTCTCTCTCTCTCTCTCTCTCTCTCTCTCTCTCTCTCTCTCTCTCTTTCTGGGTGAGTCCTGAATCAGACGGCGATTATAATCTTAATGATAATGGCATTATCTACGTGACAGTAGGCAGTCATAGTGCGTCCTCCACGAACTTCGCATTGGCCATAATTCGTATCTAAATGAGGGTGCGCGCGCATCAGAAGAAAGTGACGAGAGCGTAAAATCATGTCAACACAAACGATGGCAACACATGCATTCAACATACACCTTTGATAAATTAATACTGTGCATGGCTTATATTTTCTTTGGATGGGTTGCTAGTATCCCGAAATAGAGCGTTTTGTGAGCGAACCGGCAACACGTCGGCCATTGAAATTTGCAAATAGTTGGCGAGTTCACCTCTTGTCGTGACCTCTACGCATGCGAATTAGTTCGTCACTTTCTTGTGATGCGCGCGCACCCTCATTTAGATACGAATGAGCGACCTTTTTGGAAATTATCTCCCTTGCCGCCGCTTGGCGGCGCGTCGGTTCCAAGGGGCTTGGTTGGTACACAGTGACAAGTTCTTTCGCTTAGATTAGACCTGAGTGTTCGAGTTTTTTTAATTGTTTTCTTGCTGTCGCTTTCAAATCTGTTCACAGTACTAGGCTGGCTGGTTTACTTAGATGTGATTTTTTTAGGCGTGCTAGCTGATATTAGGTTTAGAGCTTGAATTTTCGATATTACACAAGTTCTTTTTCGCTTACTACTCCAGTGTTCGAACCAATGAAAACCACGGAAAGAGATGGCCGTTTCATTCCTTGCATCTCATTGGCCAGCTTGTCATGAGGTCAGCCCGTGATCACGCGCTGACCTCATGACAGTTGTAAGCGAAAAAGCGAGCTGTAAGCGTAGATGTGATTTTTTTTTTAATGCGTGCTAACTGATATTAGGTTTAGAGCTTGAATTTTCAATGATATTACGCTTACAACTCGCTTTTTCGCTTACAACTGTCATGAGGTCAGCGCGTGATCAGGCTGACCTCATGACAAAGTGGCCAATGAGATGCAAGGAACGAAACGGCCATCTCTTTCCGTGGTTTTCATTGGTTCGAACACTGGAGTTGCAAGCGAAAAAGAACTTGTGTAATATCGAAAATTTAAGCTCTAAACCTAATATCAGCTAGCACGCATAAAATAAATCACATCTAAGTAAACCAGCCAGCCTAGTACTGTGAACAGATTTGAAAGCGACAGCAAGAAAACAATTAAAAAACCTCGAACACTCAGGTCTAATCTAAGCGAAAGAACTTGTCACTGTGTACCAACCAAGCCCCTTGGAACCGACGCGCCGCCAAGCGGCGGCAAGGGAGATAATTTCCAAAAAGGTCGCTCATTATGGCCAATGCGAAGTTCGTGGAGGACGCACTATGACTGCCTAGTATCTGCCTCTTTCATGTGTCAGCGTTTGAGAAGACCACATTTCTACATTCAGACTAAACCGATAGTTTGAACGAGAATGGGTTGTGCAAGGTTTCCCATACAGCATATTTGCATGTTCTGCATGTGAGTTAAGTGTGTTTTGTCGCGAAATTTCAGGATCCGTCATTAAGCGGTAGTGTGTCTTAAATGTGTGCAAACAGACCAAACATTATATTAATTATGTTTATATTAAAAACAGCCATCTAGTACAGTCTTGAAACGTATGTGAGTATGCATAGGTAGGCAAACTGTATATATTGTATGATTAAAAGTAGATGGATGCAAACTTAAATACATATAATGACTGTGCCATTAAGCACAAATTAGTGGCGTTTTGTCTGTGCGGAATTTGCATTGTAAAAATGACATTTGTTTCTTCATACAAAATGAAGACACATACAATTCTCTATGAAGAAAAATATTACCCTCAATGTGAAAACAAGAGACGGCAATAGAAACATGTTTCTTGTCAAACAAAATTCATGAATCATTCTGTCAGATCTTAATACAACAATTTTACTCGAAGAAAGAACACCCCACGACTTTGAAATTATCTCACAAGAAGACGAGAATGTAACTTGAATAGAATTGAATATTGATTAAACATCTTGTAGAGGGCTTGAGTCACAGTGCACCATTATCACTGGTCATGCGACAGTTTCCATAGCAATAGGGCAGCTTTTAGTCGTGCGGTGTTCTATGTTGATTAAATTGGTCTATTGGGATTCCTGCATTGTTGCCGCTACGATTGTCAACGTTTCGGTAACTATTCCCTGAGGCGGCGAAAAGGGAACAAAACCAAAGAACTTATCAAACAAAACATATGGCAATGAGTAAACAGAGACTCAGGATAAATGATGTGATCGATATTAATTTTCAAAGATGTTTACGTGTTCTATCTCAAAGCGCCTTCTCTACCGCTCTCTGGCAACACAAGAGAACATCTCTATTTTTGCGACATAATGAATCATCGGTCGTCGAACTAACAAAGCGAACATAAAATATTTGCATGGATAATTGTGCCGTTACATTGCAATAAATTCTTTATTTCCAAGAAATTGCTTTTGGCATTAATCTTACAAATGAAAGATGGCTTGTGAATTGCCGACCACTTTGTCAAGAAGTGTAAAGGGAATGTTTGTATACACGTTCGCTAAGAGTCTTTCTTTCAGAAGAGCGTTCTGAGTCTTTCACCCGCTGGTGAAAACGTCATCCTATATCATCGATTGCAGAATTCATTTTTCTGCAGAAAACGTAGCAGTACACTCAACAGGCAAGTTTTCTCTCGGAGAGAAGATCGCTTTGACTTGCTCTCTAACACACACACCACCTCTAGAGACGTTTCGTGGTCAATGGCCTTGCATATCCGACAAAAAATGAAAGGTCGGAACATTCCATCTATTCACTCATTCATTCACTCATTCATTCATCCATCCATCCATCCATCCATCCATCCATCCATTCATTCATTCATTCATTCATTCATTCATTCATTCATTCATTCATTCATTCATTCATTCATTCATTCATTCATTCATTCATTCATACATTCATTCATTCGTTCGTTCATTCATTCATTCATTTGCGTTTTTCCATACTAGTGCTATGGTAAAAACGTCTGAATGAAGATTCCGGCACACCAGAGACAAAACCGGAAACACAGTGACCAACAGGTTTGGATTAGTGCGCGCCAACAAGATTAGGATTTTGATAATTTGTGAAAACGATGACAAACAAATACTGCAGAAGAAATGGTGAGAGTATATATTGAAAGTAATATAACGAATAGAGCGCGAAATATTTGGTCTTAAACAGCTTTCAACAGATACAACGGAGAACACACATATTTGCAGGACCCAAGTCAAAGTGGTCTGAACGAAATTTTGTCAGAGGAGAGTCTAGGAAGGTTGCCTTGTTCAGCAAATTACACTAAAAGCATGTGCATGGAAAAAATGCCCAGGTGACGACGGGTAAAACAAGCACGTAGGGGACTTTTGCACCAGATAAACACAAAACCATGTAGGATCCAACCATTCCCAGACATTTCCGGCCAAGAGGCTGATTCTCCTGACAGGAACAGGCCAATCCAATATCAAAGCGAACAACAATGCCCCGAGGAAGCTATGGAGTATTTTCTGCATGGACGAGAAAACCACTTGTGTCCATCCAGGGTCGTCAGCAGGCTGCAGGCTGCCCTCTTTGCACCCCGCCTTGTCGTCCCCCGACAGGAAGTGAGCAGCGAGGCGCCCTCTAGCCAGCCTGGCGAGCGATTGCTTCCCCTGGAGGTCGAGCATTCGTCGAGTCCTGGCTAATTGGACGCTGACAGCGCCACCCCGCCCCACAACTCGCCATCGCCGCTGGACATCCCACTGTCCTCCCTCTATATGGCGCTGGGACTCCTTTGGGTCGGGGTCAGTGCATGTGTCCCGCGAGATGACGGCCGTGTAGCCTGGGCTGATATCCTCCCTCCGTCAGAGCAAGACTTCCGGTGTTCCTTTCAGGGGCGGCTGACCGGTGAGCCCTGACGATGGAGGACGAATAATGGTCCAGAGAAGAAAAGAAAGGGTTCCACCGGGAGCGTGGTATGAAGAGCATAGAAAGAGCGTTTCCTCAGACCAAACCGTAAAGGACGTTCAGCGGACCTGACTTTCAGAGGGGAGTTACTCTGAAGACTCTCTGTGGAGAACGTTCAGTGGGTCTGAAGGCAGGGAAATCTCAATGGAACCGCTCTTTGGGGCTTTTGATAATCATTTGGAAATTATGGTCAGAATGTCTCAGAATAGGAAAATCGGACAGTTTCGTTTTATTGTATGTGTTAGAGAGGTTAACTTTTAAGCTCAGAGAGAGGAGAGTAATTATAGATTAACTGCATTCTCCTAGCATTCTTCAGTATAATTGCTTGAATTATAGAAGGTTCATCAGTTGGGAACACGATTCTGAGGCGAGTGCCAATTAGTTGGAAGTAAGACCGGGTCCAGGAAGCAATTTTTGTCATTGTAGGCCGCTGGGTCAACCAATCGATAGAGAAATGGTGGATTAATTGATCGTGAATGGATGAATGTGCGAATGTAGGTATAGATGAATGAATACATTAACTGATATCGGGTCATACACCTGTGAAACCCGGTAAGCCTGACAAAAGTGTTACACGTGTTATATCTAGCGACACAGGACCTTTTATGTAAGTATCGCAATGATTCATGGGGCTGTTTGCAGTGACCGTGCACTTCAATAGTGGGATTCTCGAGAATAAATTCATCTTTAACAACAACTTCCTCTGGCTGACTCTTTGCCTGCAGCACGACTTAATGCCGGCTGGGTTTTCCTGTCCTTCTGTCATGCTGTGTGTTGGGAGTGACCACATACCCTTTGCATTTCCATACGCGATTCATGAAAAGTGAATAACTAAGAAAATCGTGAAGAATTGCTCCGACCAGCGCTAGTGATTTTTGTTGATCTGCGGCTTTATATAACCTACAGAGGCTGATAGATTGCAACACCCTGTTCAGTCAATCATTATGTTTCGCTCATCAATTCGTGTATTCGTTCATTCATTAATTTAATGATTCAATCATTAATTTGTTCATTCATTCATGCATTATTTTGCTAATTCATTCATTCATTCATTCATTAGTTCGTTCGTTCGTTTGTTCCATTCATTCATTCATTCATTCATTCATTCATCCATTATGCTCTACAAGTCCATGACTTGCCAGCTCTGCGATGACCACAAGCAAACTTCGACAACAATGGCCTCTAGGTCATTCATTCTACAGACAGACTGCCATCTTTCCAATGCAGCAGAGTGTTGGCTTGTGGGTCTCGCTACAACTACAACCAGAGCTGAGTTGGGAGAGAGGCTGCAGGATGCAACCATGAGCTGGCTGTCCGTCGACTACGACTCCCTGGGGGGTCGTTCCGCAGTTACGGGACAGGAGAGTCTTCACTGGGACGAGAGGAAGGCGATTTACAAAGACCGAACGAAGCCTAGAGTGTCACCCATCTTGTGACCGCGTTCATGCATATGGTTATCTGCGAGTCCGAATGGGTGTGCTGGGATTGGTAGGTCCATCTCGACTCTATAGCCCCGCCATTAGAGGGCGCTGTGAGCGCGTCAGAGAGCGTGGCTGACGGAACGTCGAGTGCTTGCGAGAGTGGAGCCCACTCCAATCAAAGCCATAGCCTTGATGAAGATGGGGCAGATGGATGATGGCGAGTTTTATTGATGAGAAAGTTATTATAGAAATCGATTCATTGCTTGCTATTGAGCGAGCCCCTGGGTGTGGTTACAGACATGCATAAATCAGGGTGTTTTAGTGGTGCGTGCATCTGTCAGTGCGATAGCGCTTGACAACGTTGTTTTACACGTTGGGCTGTATTGTAAAGAGGCACGGAGCGTTGCTGAACAACAGACCAGAGAAGTCCTTGACAATACATACAGAATGAAGAGTGCAGTTGAATATAAACCTCCCTACTGTGTGTGTGGTGCGTGCGTGAGTGTGTGTGTGTGCGTGTGTGTGTGTGTTTGTGTGTGTGTATGTTTGTGTGTGTGTGTGTGTGTGTGTGTGAGTGTGTGTGTGTGTGTGTGTGTGTGTGTGAGAGAGAGAGAGAGAGAGAGAGAGAGAGAGAGAGAGAGAGAGAGAGTGTGTGTGTGTGTGTGTGTGTGTGCGTGTGTGTGTAAAAATATGTGTGTATAAATGTGAGTGAGTGAGTGTGTTTGTGTGTGTGTATGTGAGTGAGTGTGTGAGTGTGCGTGTGTGTGCGTGCGTGTACGTGTGCGTATGCGCGCGCGTGTGTGTGTGTGTGTGTGTGTGTGTGTGTGTGTGAAAATGTATGTATGAAAATGTATGTGTGAAAATGTATGTGTGAAAATGTGCGTGTGAAAATGTGCGTGTGTGTGTTTGTTTGAATGCGTATGTTTGTTTAATGTGTATGATCCTTTTAGTGTGTGTGTGTGTGTGTGTGTGTGTGTGTGTGTGTGCGTGTGTGCGTTTGTGTGCGCGCGCGTGTGTGTAGATCTGTGAATATTTATATTAGTATCTGTGTATGCATATGTGTATTTGTATGTGTGTGCGTGTTTGTGTTTTTGTGTATGAATGTGTTTTGTTTTATTATGTATGTTTGTTTTAATATGCGAGTGTGCGTGCGTTTTTGTGCGTGCGCGGGCGTGTATCTGTGTGTGTGCGCGCGCATCTGTGAATATAGTTGATAGCATCTGTGTATGTATGTGAATGTGTGCATGTGGTGCATGTGACTGCGTTTGCGCACGCGGTAAATATACAATTATTATCATCCGTGCCCATCTGTCCAAGTTATTGTCTGCATGAATTCTCCTGTTTCTGTCCAAATTAAAGTTAATGTCTTGATCTTAGTGTTTAAACTAACGGCAAAAGTTTCCGTCTCCATTTTTGTGTTTACGCGACCTGCAAAAGTGAACAAGTCAAAGCAAACCTGAACTTGAACAAAAGAGTGTGAATGCAAGGAATCGGTCATTGCTCTGTCAGATCTGCTGTATTCCAGTTGTCATAAGGCAAACTGAAATTGCCTTGCTTCAAACTCGCACAGAACGGGTCATGGCTGCCACAATGGACAACTCTCTCCTGTGTTGAACTCAGTGGTTTTGTACTCGTAGCTTTTACATTGTACCCCGAAAATGTTTAATTAACGTAGAGATGTGCTAATGGTGATTTCGTATTTATTTCAATTATCGAATTTTCTACGTAAATGACTATAGTGACGTAACACTGCGGATGAAGGTAGGCCTACAGAAGGAAAATAAACAATACACAAATGTTACGTTGGAAACCGTAGAGCTCGGAGGTTTGGGTCAAAGGGCGCCGGGTTTTGAGGTCATGTCACGTGTTCTGTGGCAGCATTCCATGCCTGAGTCCAATGAAGGACTTTTACGCATGAGAGAGCAGGACACACGCTTAGCGGGGTGAGATGGCAGCATGCTTCCCGCTGAGGCAGCTCTGTGTGAAAATAAAGTCGTTCCGCACCCGTAAACATTTCTGGTCTTGTCCTATAAACTGCATGTTTCTCGGCAAAACCAAACATGAGCAGTCAGTTTGCATTTCCTCAGGCGTGGTGCGGTAGAATGCAGCCCTCAGTCGGTGAGTCATACAAACATATTGAATGCCTCTCAAGGGAACAATGCGACAATTCATTGGAGAGCGAAACTGGTTCGCGCACTTGCTCAATGGTCTTCACTAATCATCTTGTAATGAAAAAAAGAAAATGCTACTGCTTCGTTTTTGTAGCATTGACAATGACCAACCCTCTGGTCCGACCTACCGATAAGGTTGTCCTCGTTCACTCCCTCCCATCTGTCGTCCTCTTTGTAGTTGTTTAATACTCATAATGATCATCATCAGCAGCTTTGTATATCTATGTGTCCATCTCCCTCCCTCCCTCTCTCTCTCTCTCTCTCTCTCTCTCTGTCTCTGTCTCTGTCTCTGTCTCTGTCTCTGTCTCTGTCTCTCTCTCTCTCTCTCTTTCTCTATCTCTCTGTGTCTCTCTCTCTCTCACTCACTCACACACACACATACACTCTCTCTCTCTCTCTCTCTCTCTCTCTTAGGAACAGAGAGAAACAATTTCCTTTAGTCTTTGAGTCTGTATTCTACTAAACAGATAAGCCCACTGTGAAGATGAAGTGATCAGGCGTGCATCCAAATTCCTTC